>OX419608.1:3502991-3572991 GCA_948473455.1 Teleiodes luculella
CTAGGCTCAGAGAAAAAAGTGAATATCAGCGCTGTGACGCGATTAGCGCCGCAGCATTCATGCTGAGTTAGGGCCTATTTAGGGGTGCGGTACATATTGTAACCTGTTATTATTGTAAAAACTATGTATTATTTCGTTGTGTTTGTACTGTTACTCTTGAATAAACGTTTCATCTGTCTATCTATCTAAGGGATAATGAATGCTTGCTTGCTTATCGTGTGAGCTTAGAGGTTAACATACCTTACAAACCCTGGTGTCGGAATTGTTGAGCCGCCTTAGGCATACATCCGTAGATAGTAGCCGGGACCATCGGCTTTACGTGCCTTCCGAAGCACGGAATCGTCTTTCGATAATGAATGAGAATGACATTTAAACGACGAATGAATTCCAAAATTAAATATTCAAATTTAGACGAAAAGAAATGGTAAATGTGATGAGAATGAGTTTGCATCCAAGGCACCTCGTTACAGTACTATTACTTATTTTGTTCTGTGCTATTAATGGTTGCCTGGAAAAATCGCTTAGAGAGATAAGGCCGCCACTTGCCTTCTCTTTGAGTATTGTTACTGTATTTGTTTTAGTTCTGTGCAATCATACTAATATTATAAAGAGGAAAGATTAGTATTTTTGTGTGTGTGTGAATATTTGTAATGAATAAACTCAAAAACTATTGAACTGATTTCAAAAATTATTTCACCATTTGAAAGCTACTTTCACCCTGAGTAACATAGGCTACCTTTTACCGCGAAAAAACGGCTCATTCCGACGGGAAAAAACTGTTAGCGGTAGAAAGCTAGTAAATAAATAAAAAAATAAAAAATATGTTTTTTTTATTGACCTATGCTTCTGTCGAAAAAGTACGACCAATCAAGCTTCACCGGACTTGCGGGGGAGCGGAAGACTAAAAAAATGTCATATACCAACGCGTCTAGGGGCGGCTCAAGGGAGCCTCGGACCACGGCCTAGCGCGTTGATATTGAAAAACATCGTGAAGGAGAAAATAATGTGATGCTGAGTTGATATTGGCTGTGCAGGTACTGGCGCCGCTACTGGTCTCTGGGCAAGTGCGGTGGCATCCTGGTGGAGGCGATGGAGTCTGCGCAGCCGGAAATAGTGGAGTACCAGCGCGCGCTCGAGGAACACGCCAAGGAGAACACCAGGCCCGGGGACACAAGCAGGAAAAGGAAGAGAGGTACCGTACGACAACAAAAGCTGAACATTTTGCTCTTAGAGAATAAATGTACATAGAGCACGCGCATCGCTCCGCTGCCTTTATGTCAAGCGTAAACAAATTTTGGCAGATTTTGTATGGGCGGTGAAATCAATAACATTTTTCTTTTTGGATTTGTTCCTCGAGTCATGTTTGCAACTTATCACTGCACATTTCAAAATGTTCTCCTATTAAATTTCTTATTTTCACCGGGAAAAATAATCAGCTCCGATAACCATTTGATACTAAACGAACGCGCTGAAGATATTCGGACTGTTCATATCCGTGCTTACGGTTCATACTCGATTAGGCGTACTCTATCCCTCACAGATTTTTTTTTTATTTATACTCTAAGATTTTGCTCTTTGCACGATTCTATGAACATTGAAAAAGGAATAGAATCACGGTGCGTTCGTTTCATACAAACAAAAATCCAAACATACGAACATTAACAACAGTCACGTAAACGATAAAGCATTAATATTTCCCCATGCTGATATCCAAACAAAAAGGACTCTATCAGCGAAAGCCCTGTTTGTTGTGTGGGAGTCCTGTTGGTCACGACACGGACGACCACCTGTTAGAAATTAATGAAACTGTTGTTCAGATTATACATGTAGTATCAGTAACATATTAACAGAAGCATCTAAATTTCAGTTCGCGAGAAGAAGGAGCCCCCAGCATCACCAGAGAAGAGTGTAGACAGCTCGGCTCTGCAGCAGGAGGCTCTGAAGACGGAGCTAGAGCTCAGGAGCATCAAGTCAGAGCTCAACCTCAGCGACCACACGCAGATCATCAAATATGAACCTAATAACCAGCGCTGCAAGCTCCAAGGTAACTTACACCACACAAGTCTAAAGTCATAGCTAACGACATAAACGACGTAAGACCACACAAGATGTAAGACGGATCATCAAATATGAACCTAATAACCAGCGCTGCAAGCTCCAAGGTAACTTACACCACACAAGTCTAAAGTCATAGCTAACGACATAAACGACGTAAGACCACACAAGATGTAAGACGGATCATCAAATATGAACCTAATAACCAGCGCTGCAAGCTCCAAGGTAACTTACACCACACAAGTATAAAGTCATAGCTAACGACATAAACGACGTAAGACCACACAAGATGTAAGACGGATCATCAAATATGAACCTAATAACCAGCGCTGCAAGCTCCAAGGTAACTTACACCACACAAGTATAAAGTCATAGCTAACGACATAAACGACGTAAGACCACACAAGATGTAAGACGGATCATCAAATATGAACCTAATAACCAGCGCTGCAAGCTCCAAGGTAACTTACACCACACAAGTATAAAGTCATAGCTAACGACATAAACGACGTAAGACCACACAAGATGTAAGACGGATCATCAAATATGAACCTAATAACCAGCGCTGCAAGCTCCAAGGTAACTTACACCACACAAGTAACTCACGAGCACGCATCACTAAAGTCGTAGTTAACGACATAAGACCACACGCAGATCATCAAATATGAACCTAATAACCAGTGCTGCAAGCTCCAAGGTAACTTACACCACACAAGTAACTCACGAGCACGCATCACTAAAGTCGTAGTTAACGACATAGAAACGACATAAGACCACACGCAGATCATCAAATATGAACCTAATAACCAGCGCTGCAAGCTCCAAGGTAACTTACACCACACAAGTAACTCACGAGCACGCATCACTAAAGTCGTAGTTAACGACATAGAAACGACATAAGACCACACGCAGATCATCAAATATGAACCTAATAACCAGCGCTGCAAGCTCCAAGGTAACTTATACCACACAACTAACTGTAGTATAGGAGCACGCATCATTAAAGTCATACATAACGACATAAGATCTTGAATAGACCAATAAACCTAAGTCCACAGATTAGCTACGTCATCATTACGTGTGACCCGAGTAACAATAAAATTTATGTACTGTTCTATTTATCAAGGTGCTTGCTTACGTTAAATTTATCTAGAATGCATTGGATTTTAGTCACCAGTAATTATTTGAATAGATGAATTCAAGTTCAGTTTAGTTTCAGGCATCAAACAATGTTTAACTCTATCCCTAACCTCGCACATGAAGTAAAAACGAAGACGGAAGCTGTTAAAAAGTAAAAAACTATGGATTAATAATAATCGGTATCATACTAATATTATAGAGTAAATCTTTTACTGCGGGAAAATGCCTCATTCCCACGGGAAAAACTTTAAAACAGGCGGAGCCGCGGCAGAAAGGTAGTTTAATATAAAATTAGCTTAAGAGTGATTTCCTTTTGACAGGTTCAATAAAAATGGAAGAGAAGTACATACAGCACAAGCAAGCGAACGAAGAAGAGATGTTAGACATCGAAGACTCGATCCCCACCGCGTTCCTGGTGCAGAAACCCTCGCTGGCCAACTACACGCAGGAGCCCCCCGCCGCGGAGTGCGACAAAACCGAAGGTCAATATACCACACCATTGCAACACAACACAACGCCACATAATACCAAATAGTAGTCCCTACAAAAGCTGCACTAGGCGGTATAATTCAAATAAATTGCAACCCTAGCTCCGTTATAATAAAGTGCAATTCAGATCGTAACGCGCTAGGCGAAAAGACGAAGTTGCTGCATCTCTCTCTCTCTTGTATTGCGCCACTCTACGTCACACGTTAGACAATGGGGAATTGAAATGAAATGAAATGAAATGAAATGAAATGAAATCATTTATTTTTAACTTTTGGACACTTTTTTGGACACTTAGTTACGTCAAACAAAGTTACATTTAGTGGCGAGTTCAGCAAAGCAAAATGTGCGGTCTTTTGTGGAGAAGAGCTCGCCGAATAAACTCC
This sequence comes from Teleiodes luculella, assembly GCA_948473455.1. Lineage (NCBI taxonomy): Eukaryota > Metazoa > Arthropoda > Insecta > Lepidoptera > Gelechiidae > Teleiodes > Teleiodes luculella. The sequence continues at coordinate 3,507,059 of OX419608.1, forward strand.
ACAAGCGTCGCATCTTTTAAAAATTATATATTTTTTAATATGTAATATTATAGGTACAATATATCTTAATAAATTAAATTATATTAATAGCCAACTCAAGCAACCTCATTCCCATGGAGATCTGTCTTCTAAATAATCAGATATCTTGTAATATGCATTTTTAATCAATTTTTGCTTAACTACAACTTTAAACTTCTCTAAGGGTAAATTTTGTATAATAGTAGGAATCTTATTGTAAAAGCGTATACAGTCGCCCTTAAAACAATGTTTTATTTTCTGCAATCGACTAATGTGAGATGCCAATTTGTCTTTATTTCTAGTATTAAGAGCATGTCGATCACTATTCTTTGCAAATTTTGTAATATTTTTTTTTACATGTAATAAATTGTGGTAAATGTACTCCGATACTAATGTTAAAATATTAATCTCCTTAAATTTTTCCCTAAGTGACACTCTAGGCCTTAATTTATAAATTGCACGAACAGCCCGTTTCTGCAGCGTAAATATATTATTTGCATTTGCAGCATGTCCCCATAGAAGAATTCCATAGGTCATCAAGCTATGAAAATAACTAAAATACACTAATCTAGCCGTATCTACATCAGTAAGAGCTCTAATTCGTTTAACTGCATACGCCGCTGAACTCAGTTTGTTCGACAATTTATTTATGTGAGGATCCCATTGCAGTTTGGCATCCAAAGTAATTCCAAGAAATACAGCAGAGTCCACAAGGTCCACTCTCTGTCCCTTTATTATTATATCAGTTGCTACTGGAGTAACATTTGGTAACACAAATTTAAGGCATTTTGTTTTATTTTCATGGAGTAATAAATTATTTACCGTAAACCAGTTAACTACATCATGGATAGCATTGTTTACGTCGTCATAAACTAATTTTTGTCTTTTAACTTTAAAAATTAAAGAAGTATCGTCGGCAAACAGTACCAACCCATGTTTTTCTTTGATAAGATATGGCAAATCATTAATATACACTAAAAACAAAAAAGGACCAAGAATGGAACCCTGCGGGACGCCCATTTTTATCTTAGATCCAGGCGATCTTTTCCCATTAACATCGACCAAATGGAATCTATTCGTAAGATATGATTCAAGAAGATCGAGCGCCCGGTTTTTTACACCGTAATGATTTAGTTTCCTGACCAGAGTGCTATGATCGACACAGTCAAAAGCCTTGGATAAATCACAAAAAATGCCAATGGCATCCATTGAATCTTCCCAGGCATCAAAAATTTTAGTAATGAGCTCAACGCCTGCGTCAGCAGTTGAGCGACCCCGAGTAAATCCAAATTGATTTACGTGCATTAAATTATTTCTATAAAAATAACCCTGCAACTGATTAAGAATAAGTTTTTCAAATATTTTACTAAGTGTCGGCAGTATAGATATAGGTCTAAAATTGGTGGGGTCTGTTGTACTGCCGGCTTTGAATAAGGGTATGACTTTACTCAGTTTCATCAGGTCAGGAAACACACCATTATCAACACATTGGTTAAATATAAAACTTAGATGAGGTGCTATACAATCTATTATGGAACTTATTATTTTCACGGAAATTCCGTCAACGTCGGGAGTCTTTTTCATTTCCAGGGATTTGAATACCTTTATAATTTCGTCGCTGTTGACATGTCGAAATTTAAAAACAGTTTTGGATTCCTCAACGTTACGTTTAAGTATGGATTCAGCCTCAGTGGGAGACGAGTTCAAAGACTTGGTTGTCGAAACAGGAATATCAGTGAAGAAATTTTCAAAAGCTTTTGCAATTTCTAAGTCCGAACTCAAAATTTGGTTGTCTATTTTAAGCTTAAAGTTGTTGCTTGCTGGCTTAGATTTTCCTGTTTCGTTATGTATAATTTGCCAAGTGGTTTTAATTGTATTTTTACTAGATTTTATCTTATTATTAATAAAATTAGATTTAGCTACAATACACACGCGTTTAAACATTTTTGAATATTCACGAACATAGTCTACAAACGTACTACTTTTGTTATATGATCTTTCTTCATAAAGCTCATATAACCTTTGTCTGCTCTTATGAACTCCCACTGTTGCCCAATCACTGAACAATAATTTATTACCAGTTTTAATTTGTTTTGGCTGAAATATTATATCATATTCGTTTTTAGCTAGACTAGTCAGTGAATTATACAACGTATTTGGATTGTCACAATATGATAATTCAGGTAATTTATCCATGATATTATTTCTGAATCGTTGAAGCCGAGTGTCACTTATAGGCACGCATGTGAAATTTTTAATTGGTTCTTTTTCAATTTTAATATTAAAAGATCCTATTTGACCTGAATGATCAGAAGATAGTTGATTAATAATTGATTTAAAGTAAGGTTCAATATTGGAAAATATATTATCAATACAAGTCTTAGAATTGGCAGTGATTCTTGTAGGCTCCAAAAAAATATTCTTTAAGTTATAACATAAAAATAAAGATAGCAGTCTTTGACACAAGTTACAGTTCTTTAAGAGATCGACGTTAAAATCTCCACAAATAAAAATATATTTACTCTTGTCACTTATTTTTGATAGTGCATCATCCATGACTTTTTCAAATATTTCAAAAGACGAATTAGGGCGTCTGTACACGCTCATCACAATAAGTTGCTCGAGTTCAATACAGGCTATCTCGGTAGTATGTTCAACAGAGAGGCTCACTATGTCTACTCGTTCCTTAAATTTTAAATTATTTCTAATGAGTATCAATGAACCGCCGCATTTCTTATCGGTTCTGCTGAACGAACTTCCTACCTGATGGTTGTTAAAGCTAAACATGAACTCATGCCTTTTCAGCCAATGTTCTGTTATACACAATATATCAATGTTATTACAGTTCATGAATAACTCAACTTCCAATTCTTTTGCATGCATTGCACCTTGAATATTTTGATGTACCAGATTTAAAATATTTTTACTACTATTATATACTGGTATATTTAGGATACTTGTGGGAATGCCAGAGTTATTCTCTATTGTCTTTTGAATTAATTTAAACAATTTGGAACATATTCCAAATTATTCAAGGTGTTACAATTAATTTGCTCAATAGAAGCAATAGTCTTATTGGTCAGTGAACTGACTGAATTTAATATACAATATGATAGGATCTGTGCTATCTGTCTGGTAAAAAATTTTGGTAGGTAGTACCTATCCTTGGTCAAATAAAAATAATTTCCAATATAAATATTGGTGTCAATAAAATGAAATTTGTCACAATGACGACATGTCAGTGTATGCATTAACGTGTTATAATTGTGTCGTTTATCATTTTCATTTGACTGGAAAGATTGACTGAAGGGAAAAGCAAACAAAACAATTTTTGTTACATTTTGTACTGTATTCAATTCGGAAAAATATTTAACAAGATCTTTCTTTGATAAATTTTCCCTTCTTCCAATTAAAATTAATAAAATAGTTGGTTTTGTAAATCGCGCCGTCAACACTTTGGCAAGTATTTGGGAATATGTAGCCCCAGGCATACAATTGTTTATTACTGTATTACCCAAATGCCGGCCTAATTGTAAACCCATACCTTTTCCAAGTTCATCGCTATACATAACGTAGTCCTTAGTTGGTGAGAGGGAGGTGGTATTGTTGTCGGAGTCGACGGACGGCGGCGCCTGAGTCAGTATCAGCTGCTCGGACAGCTGTTGTACCGAGTCGGAACGTCGTCGCGCGGCCGGCGCCGGCGCGGCATAGTTCACTGGAGCTGGAGTTAACTTGCAATCACAACAGTGATTGTTTGCCATAGACATATACGTATCGTAATTATATTGACACATCTCCAATAAACTATCCATAGCCGATACGTGCTCCTTGATTTCATTTTGCGATGACTCATATTTGAGAGAAATTCTTTGTAATGATGAATTTAATAGAAACATTTCTGACTCAAGGCGCCGTGTCTCACATTCATAATTTTGTGTAATTTTTTCTACATTTAATCTATAATTATCAATTTCGTTAATTAAGTCGACACGTTCTTTACTACAATTTAAATTTTTACAAAGCGTTTTATTTTTGTTGGCTAATTTTTGTGTTTTTTTAATATAATTATTTAGTTTAACATATTTTTTAAGTTTATTTTTACTACAGCTCATTGTCGTCACCGATTGTGACCTACTGGGACTTTCACATGTTAAATCAATTGTTACAGTAGGTTGTTGTTCGGTCGGTGAGATAACAGAGGGGGCAGGTGTAGTGACCAGCTCATCGAAGAGTGTCTGGGTCTGGGCCGAGTCGAGGTCGTCGATAATGGTTTCCAGCGAACGAATCTTGTCTCGTGCGTCACGTAGCTCCTTCTCCAGTGTAGTGATACGAGCCAAGGAATCTTCAAACGCGCTGCCATCCCGGTCGAAACTGTCCACCAGACCCTGGAGCCGATCCCTGTCACCCGCCATGTCCACAAGCTGGTTATGCAGCTCTGTCATCTCACTTTTCATTTTTCTATTTTTATCTACTATGAGTAACACCTCCTTCTCACTCTCTTCCCTCAATGTAAGCAACTGCTTATTGATTTCCCTACACTGCTTAAGCTCATGTAAAGCGAATTTCAAGTTATCTTCCAACTGACGGGCTGCGGTACTTCTGGTAGTAGGCATTATAAATAATAAATAATAATTGAATATCAATAAACAAGATCGAAGCACAGCTGATAAGCAGTTACCTACTTAGTTTGAGGTTATGCTTTGGTTTGTAAATATAGCAAGTTATTATGCAGGAAATTTATGCAATTACAATATATTAACGTGTTTTGAATATTTATTATGCAAAAAACACCATAAATACCTGCCCAACAATGCGATATTTTAAATATTTCTAGTGAGTATACGTAACGGTTTTTACTAAGTCCACACACAGTATTATTATTCGTATTTCTAGCACTTAAACTATAAAATAATATTTAACACACTTATTTTAACGTATTACTAAATAGATGAACTTGGAATAATATGTAATAATATGTTAAATCACGAAATAATTACGGAGAAGTTTGTTTACAATGTAGCCGACAGTGTTGCCAGCGCGAAAAAAAAAAAAAAAAAAAAAAAAAAAAAAACAAAAAAAAATTGGTCCTGGGTCGGCCCGAGACCGCTCGGCCGGGCGGTAGGTAGTTATAGCGCGCAAGTACATAGAGTGACGGAGGCCTGGCAACGCGTTAACAGCTCATACATGTCCCCACCTAGGGGCTCGTGCCTACCCTGGAATTAGGGAGGATATGGTCTGTTTCATATAAGCAACAAAAGTTCATTGACCTCTTTCTTTTCTTAAAAGTTATTAAAAATAATGTAACGCTAAAATGTCTGGCAAGGTCACACGCTCACCCCGCCTTCAACTACGCTACGGTATGCCAAATTACAAAACGGTAGACCCAAACCGAGGGTTCTATTGATTCTATCACATTAAGGATAGATGGAGCTATGAGTAATGACCGTTATTCGTCGTTCTTAAGGGGCTCTACCATGCTAAGTGGCGCCCCCAACCTTTAAAAAATAATAACTCGGAAAATAATCAATTTTTCAAAAATCCGGACCACATAACTGGAGTCGGGGTGCAGTAGGGTATATAGAAGCAATCACATATGTTTATTATAGTTCAATGTAGTTATAGATAGAAAAAATGCGAAAAGTGGCCGTTTTTCGCAAATTTCCTATCTCTAACTACAGCGAGATACAATAAATAAAGTTAATAGCTTCTATATATCCTACAGCACCCCGACTCCAGTTCTGTGGTCCACATTTTTGAAAAATTGATTATTTCCCGAGTTATTATTTTTTAAAGGGTAGAGCCCCTTAAGGTCTAACTTGGAAACAGTATACGGAAATGTGGACTGGTGACTATTTTGCCTATACCCGTGAAAGGGTGCGGCTCAATAGTTCTGACACCAGTAGGCTTACTATGTAAGAAGCGACAGGCAGGTTAGTGACATTAGAGCCATAGTGTTTCTGTCAATGTGTCGCGTTTGACAGCGTCTCGAGCTTGTCGCTACTTACGTAGCAAGCAGGGTTTGTGAGGTAGATTAACCATGAAACTCACGAGACATCCTTCACGATGTTCTTCAATATCAACGCGCTAGGCCGTGGTCCGAGGCTCCCTTGAGCCGCCCCTAGACGCGTTGGTATATGATTTTTTTTGAAGTAGAGTCTTCCGCTCCCCCGCAAGTCCGGTGGAGCTTGATTGGTCGTACCTTTTCGACACAAGCATAGGTCAATAAAAAAAAAAAAAGACATTAGAGCCATCGTGGTTCTGTCAATATGTCGCGTTTGACAGCGTCTCGAGCTTGTCGCTACTTACGTAGTAAGCCTACAAGGTTTGTGGCATAAAACCCACAAGAAACCAAACACAAACCCACAAGATAAGCAAGCAAGTTTACCCACAAGATAAGCAAGCAAGTTCAATAAAAAAAAGCCTAATGTTTTCTTTGTATGTGTTATCTGTCTGTGTTTCTTGGTGACAATAAAGAATATTTGTATTGTTTTGTTCAAATTATTTTTTATTTCCAGAAAAAGAAGAACCAGAGGACAACAAAGACCAGTTAGTAAATAACCTCGAAGAGCTCCGGAAGATGGCCGAGGCGGTATCCTCGCAGTTAGAGAAGGAGAGGCAACAGGAAGAGAGGAAGCAAGAAGAGAAGAGCGCAGCAGAGCTGATGACGCCGGAGGAGGCTCATCAGCTGCTCGCTGCGAAGACCAATGAGGGGAAATGGTGAGGAGATAGTTTTATAAATCCTACTTCACATCATACTAATATTATAAAGAGGAATTATTTGTATTTTTATGTGTGTGATGTAATCTCAAAAACTGCTATGCCGATTTAAAAAAAAATTTACCATTAGAAAGCTACATTCACCCTGAGTATCATAGGCTACCTTTTACTGCGGAAAAATGTGTCATTCCTACGGGAAAAATGGTTAAATATATTTGGGAATATATTTTATGGGGCGCAGGACCGATTGTTATGGAGAACCTTGGGGGAGGCGGGAGGCCTTTGTCCAGCAGTGGACGTCTTTCGGCTGAGATGATGATGATGATTTTATGGGGACATCTCTCACACGGCCACCTGCCCTCTGCCTGTACTTGAGTCAAACAGCTGATATACATACATATATAAATATACAACATCCAGACACAAGGCAAACACAAGTGCTCACCACACACGGCTATTTGATCCAGGTTCTCGATCCTTCGCCGCGAGAGCTCGTTCCTGAGCAGCGCGAGCCCCGTGGGCGGCGCGGTCCCACTAGTGGACGACGACACCACGTGCGCCGAGGTGGCGCTGACGCAAGGCCACAAGTGGGACGTGAGCAATAACCTACACCTGCTCAGCGACCCTAGCCTCTTCACGCTCAACAGCATGGTTACTAGTGTTCAGGTAACAGCTCATATTAATTTATATTAATAAAATTGTATAATTTAATAATTTTGTAAAATATTTTGAATAGATGCAACGCCTGTGGAGTTTCTTCCTGCGAGTTCTTCTCCACAGAAGACAGCCAAATTGTGAACTCGCCTCGACGTCGAAAAGTGATGTGTTAAATCTTACTTCGAATAAACACATCTTGAATTTCATATAATATGCGTAAAACTAAAAGATGGAGTCTACTGCTAGCTGTTAGGTCTGAGAGTAGGCACTCTGTCTCAGACGTCAAATTGTACTAGCTGACCACAGAAACAGCCAAATTGTGAACTCGCCTCAACGTTGAAAAGTGATTTGTAAAATCTTATTGCGAATAAAAACTTTTTGACTCGAGTTGGAAATGTCGTATTCAGTCACTGTGATGAAAAATATTAACTATTTCTGTAATTTATGAAACTCGGTGTATATGTCTCCACCGATTGCTCGAGAGAGCCTACCCTGATATCAGGGTGGATAGCAGGCCGACTACGCTGGCCCAGTGCGGATTGGTCACGAACACACAACCTTTGAATTACTTCGCAGGTGTGTGCAGGTTTACTCACGATATTTTTTTTTTTTCATCGTATGGGCGTTGAATAAACGTACATACGAGTATGCATAATATATACGTACGCGCCGAAGCTTGAATTCGTGAACTTTCGAATTGAGATTATCGGCCTAAGGAATACACCCACGACAAACGGTTACGGTAACGGTTCGGTTATTGACACGAATAATATACACCCTGAAAGGAGGATGGGCAGTTTAGTATACAGTCCAATAGAAATGAGTAGTACATGTTTAAACTGGGATAATATAGTAATTAATATTTACTTTTATAAGTTTCCCCAAATACTTGTCCGTTTGGAGATACAGTCATCAGAACATAATTATCTTTATTTTTAATAATATTTCAATTAATGTTATATTAATATTTGAAACTTCAGCCACATGACCGGCGACTTTGTATGACAAGTTGAATTGTAATTTTGAGATTTCAACCTATGTTCCTTAGGGAAAGTTGTTCAGTTTCATGAGTACTACCACTATGTTGCGGATAAACAACCAGTTAAATGTCACGGTGTATAATATTACTAGTGTCAATAAAGAATATTTGTACAAGTTTGTACCGTTGAGCATCGATGGCGAAGTAGCTAGGGCCGATACTAGGGCAGAAGTATTAGTATTATTAAATTCTATAAACATGCTATTGTGCACTCTAATCAAGTATGTATTTTTATAGTAATGTGACTGTGTCCAGGTGCCGTGTAACAACATCTACCTGGACTCGAGCCTGACGATGTCTGGTTTGGACCAGCAGCTGATGGACGCCAGCGCGAACAAACAGACTGACCCGGCGGAGGAGCAAGAGGAACACAAGCAACAGGTCAGGCATAGCTACGGATCGCGCCAAACTTGTAGACACCTCTGAAGTTGGCGCGAGCCGCGTCGCAGTAGCAATAATAGGTGCCAACGGGGTGCGACGGGGAGCGTCAACTACCTGAGATTCAAACAACAGGAAAAAAAACACAAACAACAGGTCAGGCATAACCACTGGTCGGTCACTCCATACAGAAAACGCGTTTTGACAAGCTACTTATTTTTGAATAACAACTGAATATCAACTACAAGTCAATGGCGTTAGGCGCTATGTAAAACACAGCCCGAACACCACCGGCGGAGTCCCGCGGCGCCTGCGGGGTGCGGGGCGTGGGGCGCTATATCGGGCGGGGACTCATTTTGGCGCGGGGGGGTGAGTGTCCTTTCTGTACGGGTTAGTACTATTATTTTCTTCTGTGGCGGCGGCACACATGGGCAAAGTGTATCTAACATTATAGAGACGTAATTATAGATGTAAAAATTACGTTGACTACCGGTAGTTAACCAAATTTTCGGTCAGTGTTGCCACCTTCCAAATACTTGAATCACTAAGTTTGCTTTATAAGCCACTAGATAATCGAATTTTAGCTATCAAATATTTCCCTAGAAATCGCTAAATAAGTTTAGATGAAAGAAGAAGGTTAGGTCAACAAACTTAGAGATTTAATTATTTTCAAGGTGGCAACATTTATATATGCAAATCTTAAAGAAACAAATTGTGTCAACTAGCTGAGATTCGGGGGGGTTGTCTTGGGATTGTGATTGCTCTAAATGTCATGAGGCTTTCTAGAGGTTCTATTGGTCGAAACTAACAGACAAAAATATATCAGTATCAAACCACATATTATATGTGTTGGATATCGAGGGGAAGGGGGGTAAGCGGCAGTCAAACACGATGCTCAGATGCAGACTGGTTTAATCTCAGTAATACAAACGGACGTGTGCCGGCACGCACACACACATACACAACAACCCCTCACCCTTATAGCTAAGACTTAAAACTAACTAAAACATATTTTTAAAATTGAACAACAGCGACCGTGCTTCAGTAATAGGCTGTGGGTCCGGCGACGGTGAACGTGACGACACAGTGGTGTCGTCGACCGGTTCTTGGTCCGGCGATGGTGACGGCGAAGGTGTCGCGGTGTCGTCTCCGCTCACGGAGTCGGGGGGCGGGGCGCCGGCGCGGACAGGAGTCAGCTGACGTCGGCGTCGCGTATTCACGGCGACCTCGGGATCGTACTGCTGCAGATCACATGCTTCACCTCTTCCTCCACTAGCCTGTGACTGCAGAGAGGAGTGCTCTTGAGGCCCGTCGGCATCGACCCTCGCTGCTGCTGGCAACAAGTCCGGAATGACATCTAGATCCCAATTCCTAGCTGCGACTATTGAGTTGCAATTTCTTCTTATTTGGTCTATATGTCTAGTCACTTCTGCGTTCATGCTCGGTACATAAACTGAATAAAGTACCGTTCCTATTTTTTTCTTGATTTGCCCTTCAATCCATATTATCTTTTTTTGATGAGTGATATTCTTTGTAATCCAAACCGATTCATTTAGCATAAAGTCTGGTCTTCGTGTTCCCTTATAATGCCTAGCCTGTAAGCACTGGTTTTTCCCTACTGTTTCAGAGAGGTCAGCGGACTGGGGTGTTGTGGTTTTTTGTTGCAACAATAGATCTAAACGAGAGCGCATTGATTTACCATATATAATTTCAGCGGGTGATTTACCCGTGGTGTTACTTTTAGAATTCCTATAATCAAATAAGAATTTAGCTATTCGTTCTTGCTGTATTTTTTTATTTGCGCTACTTAAAATAATAGTTTTTAGGCCTTTTTTTACAACCTTAACCATACTTTCAGCCTGGCCGTTACTTGAAGGATGATAAGCAGGCGAATACAAATGATTAATACCATTTAGTTTACAGAAATTATTAAATTCCTCTGACGTAAAAGATGTGCCGTTATCACTGACTAAGGTATGTGGAATTCCTACTCTTGACATAAAGTCACACAGCTTATTAATTACGGCTCCTGACCCGTACGAACCTGACATAGTATAACACTCAATCCACTTGCTGTACGCATCCACGATTACTAAATACATCTGTGATTGAAAGGGGCCTAAAAAATCTACATGTATTCGATAAAACGGCTCAGGCGGGAGTGGCCAGGGAGCCAGCGGTGCGTGCGGCGGAGCGGGCCGCAGCGCGGCGCACACGGAGCAAGCGGCCGCCAGCTGCTCCAAGGCCATGTCTATGCCTGGAAACCAGAACCGCTTCCTCGCTTCCGCTTTCATTTTAATAATGCCAAAATGGGAGCTATGTAATTCATCACAAATCGCTTCTATTAAAGCGTTTGGAATGACAACTTTGTGGCCACGCATCAAATAACCATTTTCATATGACAGTTGAAAACGACAATTATAAAAGGGTTTCAACTCTGTATCCATAATTTTCCTAGGCCACCCGTTCATTACGTAATTAATTACCTTCACTAAGATTCGGTCAGAGTTCGTTTCCCTACGCAAATCGTGTGACGTCACCGGCAAGTTGCCATCTAAAACAAAATTTACATAGGACGCCCTATCATACTCAATATTATCAATATTATCACTTGATGAAACTCTTTGGGACTCCCCCCGCGTCTCCTTTGGCAACACCTGATTACCGATTAACGAAGCTCTCGAAAGATAATCCGCACAGTTGTTACTACTACGCACATATTCAATTTTATAGTTATAGGCTGAGAGGAATATTGCGTACCGCTGTAACCTATTCGCTGACACCTCAGGTATGCCGCGGTGGGGGCCGAATATTGTTAAAAGAGGCTTATGATCAGTACGCAGCACGAAAGGTATGTTGCGGCCGTATAGATATTGGTGAAAACGGCGCACTCCAAATATTATTGCCGTCGCCTCACGTTGAATTTGCGCGTATTGTCTTTCGGCCGGCGTCAGTGTACGTGACGCGTATGACACAGGTCTTTCAATGTTATCCCTACCTAGTTGAGATAGGACGGCCCCTAGGCCCGTTGGCGAGGCGTCCACCGTTAAAATTAGTGTTGCCTCTGAGTCGTAATGTGCAAGTACATTATCGGATGCTAAAATTTCTTTAATTCTGTCGAAACTCATCTGATGTTCAATCGTCCAGTGCCACTTAACATTTTTATGTAAAAGATTGTACAAAGGACTTAGAATGGATGACGCATTTTGCACGAAATTACGATAATAATTCGTAAGACCCAAGAAAGACTGTAACTGCGTAACGTTTTGTGGAGTTGGAGCGTTTGTAATAGCTTGAACCTTGTCTACTGATTTTCTAATGCCGTTTTTATCTATTATGTGGCCCAAATAGGATATTTTATCTTTCAAGAACTCACACTTACTTCCCTGTATAGTTAAGCCGGAGTCCTCTAAACGCTGCAGCACTGCACATAACCGTTGCGTGTGCTCGTTTATATTTTTGCCTGTAACCAGTACGTCGTCTAGAAAACACACTACCCCGTCAAGACCAGCAAGAACACTTTCTATGGCGCGCTGGAAAATAGCCGGCGCGGACGCTAAACCAAACACAAGGCGTGTATACTTAAACAGACCGCGATGCGTGTTAATTGTAGTTAGCGCTTGTGATGACTCACTTAATTTCAATTGGTTGTAAGCCATTGATAGGTCTATCTTACTAAATTGAACACCGCCATTTAGTTTTGAGAAAAGTTCATTAACCGTCGGAAGCGGATATTTTTCGACTAATAACTGTTTATTTATTGTCACTGAATAATCGGCGCACAAACGAAGGTCACCATTTTTCTTCAAGGCCGGCACAACCGGTGATGCATAATCTGAATGCTCCACTGGTATCAAAACTCCTAAGTTTACTAACCGATGCAACTCTAATTCTATTTTTTCTCTTAGTGCAAATGGAACCTGTCTAGCCTTGAAGAAAATTGCCTTTGAATCTGGTTTTAAGTGTAAGTCGATTGTATATTTATTAAATTCACCTAAAGCCCCGGAAAATGCTTTTGGAAATTTTGCTATAATTTCGTCTATAAAATGTTTTTCCTGTGACAAACAAATGGAGTTTACAGCGGGAACAAGTTCTAGCCTAAATTCGTGAATGAAATCGCGACCCAATAATGGAATGTTACTCTTACGCACAACGTATAGATCAAGTACGTTAGTCATTCCTTCATACGTAATAGGTAGGCGCAACACTCCACATATAATTATATTATCGCCTGTAAAACTAACTAACCTTTTTTTTGTTTGCAATAACGGCACATCAATAAAAAGAGCGCGATAAGTTTTCTCAGGAATTAAACTGACAGCGGACCCGCTGTCAATTTGGAATTCTAAACACACACCCCGGGCTACTACTCGCGTTAACATTGGCTTACCGTTAACACATTGAATATTACAGATCAACTCACCATCATCACCCGAATCCAACTGACCTTCCTCAACACATTTCACTTGAATATCAGCCGTGCACATTTTACCTAAATGACCTTTGCGGTTACATTTCTTACATTTATAATTTTTAAAACGGCACTGTGACGCTTTATGATTTGAATAGCCGCACACTTCACATTTTTCCTTTTTCACTACGGAAAACACCGGGTCCAGGGACGTTGCTACGGCCGCGGTGGCGAGCCGGTCGGCCGCCCCCGCCATGGCAGCCTGGCGCGCACACCGCACGCTCTCCGCCAAATCTACCGCCTTCGCCAAGGTCAGGTCGCTCTGATCCTGGGCGAACAATTTATCCCTCTCGGGTCCCGCCAACATGCCCATGAGAAATCTGTCCACAAGGGCCTCTTCCAAGGACTTGAAGTTGCAGTGCGCTGACAGCCCTCTGAGCCTAGCTGCCCATTGCGTATGACTTTCCCCCGACCTTTGTAAAGCTGAGTAAAAATTTGCCTTCTCAGCAAATCCAATCCGTTTGGGTGTGAAATGATCGTCTAGAAGTTGTATTATTTTTTCAAATTCCAAGTCTTCAACTTTATTCGGTAACGCCAAATCACTTGTTAACTTGTAGGTAGATTCACATAGCGCACTAAGTAATATCGCCCGACGCTTGACCTTGGCCTTGTCCGTGCTGTCGTTGATCTCGTTTGCGATGAACCATTGTATTAACCGCGGTTTATAGTTGCTCCACAGATGATTATGGTGGTCGAAGTTCGTTAAAAATCCGAAAGACACTCCAGACGTCATTATTCCGCTAATCCGTACGTCGCCACTGTTGGATATCGAGGGGAAGGGGGGTAAGCGGCAGTCAAACACGATGCTCAGATGCAGACTGGTTTAATCTCAGTAATACAAACGGACGTGTGCCGGCACGCACACACACATACACAACAATATGTTAACGGGATCGAGTCGCCTTTTAAAAACAATGTAATTAATATACACATACATTTTTATAGTTCTCGAATAAAACAAGTAATTTGCATTTTCATTTTACAGGAGAACGACAACGACCTCGAAAAGGAGCTTCAAGCGGATTCCCTAAAGCACGATCAAGCGCTGCAGCGGGCCAAAGCTCACAGTCTTACCTCCCTCGGCCTTTTGAACTTTAACGCCCTCTCCACCTACGTCACTTGTGATTCGCCTCCGCCCGTACAGATGGCGCCTGAAGAGCTCGAACAACTCGAGCTGGCCAAGGTAAGCACGTAGTAACTGACGCTACGCTATAGGTGGCGCTAGTTGTCATATAAAGCTCAAAGTCTCACTTGGCTCGGAACCTCGGAACTTCAAAACTCTCTACCTACGTCACTTGCGATTCGCCTCCGCCCGTACAGATAACGTCACGTAGTACTGACGCTACGCAACAGGTGGCGCTAGTTGTATAAAATTCACAGTTCTATGACCACGAATGATGATAATAGATGACGCCAGTAGGCCTACATGGTATTTTTCAGAATTACTTTTAAATAATTTCTCTTCTATCTGTAAGGTCCATTCATTTAAAGGTAACTAATAAAGTATTTTCCAGCTCAGACTGACTCTAGTCACTTGATGATTCAATGAATTCAATTATGATTTTAAGCTATACCAAAGTTGTAAGTTAAAACTTCTTCTCGGTGAGCAGTTTGTTTACATGATACTATGCCGAAAATAAAGTGGATTGGTTGCTTAGTTAGGGCGTGAAGGAAGGACAAACAAACAAACACACTTTCACAATTATAATGGATGAATGTAGTACATATACTAAAGGTGTGTCTCAAAAATAATACTGAAATGACGATATTTTTCTTCATTTTAAGGTCAACGGCCTGCCAAAGAAGATTGAGGGAAAGTTCGTACCCAAAGAACTGAGGTAAGAATAAATATTTTTATTTGTTTGATTCGATAACAATTTTGTTTTATGTTTAAACTTAGCTTTGGAATCGTAACTGCTGAAGCATTTTCTGGTTGCGGGAATATCTTATCTTATTTGCGAATGCGGAATTATCTAGTACAGACATGAGCAATTTAGTATGAATGGACTTCGCATGTTTTATTCGCCACTTTGTTTTACGCCGGGCGACATCGTGGCTAGATAATTTTCAAGGCATCTTACTTACTGTAAAGTTTATTTATTATTTATGCGGCATGCGGCAGTGTTTCATGTTGTTGACCCTTTATAAGGCAAAACAACTTAATAAAATGCATTCGCTTTCGCCTTTATGTTGAGGGTATAAAGTTAAAATTAAGGTGACAATATAGTGGCCACTGCCTTGTATAGGTTTAATAAATGATGTGCTTTGTTGTAGGCACGGCTGGTGGCGTATAACCGACCCGGATCAGTTACGAGCACTAATGGACGCTTTACACGCGCGCGGCGTTAGAGAGAGAGAGCTGCACGCCTCGCTCACACAGCTAGTGCCTCTAAACAACAACAAGGTAACAACAACGTGCGGTCATGATAACAACAAATAATGCGGTCATCGTAATAACAACGCTTAGCTGCGGTCATGATGACAATAATGATATCCAGATAAATATTATGCAACAACAGGACTGGCGTAATACAGTATAATTATTAAGTTATGCTCACAATTACAACAACGGCAATGAAATCGGCCATGTTAATCGTTATCGTTAACAGCTCATATATGTCCCCACCGAGGGGCTCGAGCCTACCCTGATACCAGGGTGAATAGGCCTTAGTCGACCACGCTGGCCCATTGCGGGTTGGTCAACTTCACACACAACCTTTGAATTTCGTCGCAGGTGTGTGCAGGTTTCCTCACGATGTTTTCCTTCACCGTAATAGCGTCGAATAAACGTACATATGAATTCGAAAATCGAAAACACATTGGTACGTGCCGAGGTTTGAACCATCGAACTTCGCAACGGAAGTTAACGGGCCTAGTCACTTGGCCACCGACGCTCTTAATAGAAACGCCATGTTAATAGAAGGAAGAAAATAAAAAAGGAATTATTTTTATGACCGACACGATTAGTAAGCTATATTAGTAAATAAGGCAATTAGAAGTTTATCCCAACAATTTACTAATATTATAAATCCGAAAGTAACTAACTCATTTAACAGACAGTTACATTTTCAGTTACGATTTCACGTCCAACTGAATAGATAGCGAAAGAAATTTGCAAGGTGGAGAGAAAAAAATTAAATTGTTATGACAGTGACCGCAATAGTTATAACAATTTTTGTTACAATTCCAGCTGTGCATCGACAAAGGTGACGTGTGTAGTACGGAGCTGTCAGTGAGTCACCTGGACCGCGTGCTGGCGGCGAGCGGGGGGTTCGCGCCCCCCGACCCCCCGGAGCCCCGCGACCCCCCCGCGCACCGCCTCGACCACAGCGCGCTCGCCATGGTCAGTATATACCCCCCACACTAATTTAAGTTGTTGGTCTCTTTCATTCATATGGGAATCGAAAAGGATGGGAGATGAATGAATTTAATTTTGAGTGAATTATATTTAAAACTAGCGACCCGCCCCGGCTCCGCACGGGAAAATGGTTATTGTGGGTTATCCTTCAGTATATTATGCATGTATTATACATATAAACCTTCCTCTTGAATCACTCTATCTATTAAAAAAAACCGCATCAAAATCCGTTGCGTAGTTTTAAAGATTTAAGCGTACAAAGGGAGGGACATAGGGACAGAGAAAGCGACTTTATTTTATACTATGTAGTGATAAGCAGCGCAGCTGTCAAATTCAGCTTAATTTAGTCGGGATGTTTTGAAATGCTAAATTTGTGCGAACTACGTGTAAAGTCGACGTTTGACGTCTCTAAATTTAAGTTGAAAATTATCTGTCCTTTTTCGTTCTTAAGAACGTGAAAGGGACATATCACACGCTCACCCCGCCTTCTACTACGGTATGCCAAATTACCGTATCGTTTGAAAAAAAATGTGCGCATTGTATGCAGGCGTCAATGAACTTTTATCCGGATTAATATGAAACAAACCATAGAGTCTTTCGAGCGTTGTCGTCGTGCGTCGCGCATAGAATACCAAAGTCCTTATCTGAGGTTGGAAGTTTTGTGGAAACATAATTAGAAATCACCATTAGACCACGTGACTGACACGAGCCTACGTCATTTTGCCTATTCATCCTTGTCGAATGCGTGTAATAGACAAGGATGAACAGCGCAAAATGACGTAGGCTTGTGTCAGTCACGTGGTCTAACGATTAGACCTTGTTTTCTTAGACCATGTGGAAACTAGACATGGGTAAGTAATGCGAGTAATATCACGCAAGTAATATCACTTGGAGCAGTGATGCAACATTACTCATCACGCGACGTATCCGAACATCACTCATCACTTGACATCACTTGCATCAAAATGCTAAATACAGTTCTGTTTATTTATTTATTTATTAAAATACATGTTTAAAATTCTATGAGCCGTAGAAGTATTGTATGCAATTTTGGTGTTCATATTAAAGGTCTAAAAGGCAACATTTTCCGTAATTATCATTTTTATGGATGGCGGAAATAATTTTTCATAAATATACAATCACTACACGAAATAAAATACACATAAAACACACACATACTAGTATACGCACGGTCGAATGTGATGTTGCGGTACACAGAGTATCATATCACTATCAGTATGTACCACCTACAGTTGCATGTAGTGCCAAAATCTCAAGTATTCTCAAGTGATGTTTTGAGTGATTGTAATATCACAAAGTAATATTACTTGAATGAAAGTGATGAGTGATGTTGCATCACTCCTTCGGGTACCGTTTTGCGCATCTCTAGTGGAAACATCTAAGAATACGAGTGTTAGTGTGTTTTGGTTTTGTCACTAAATCGTATCGCTTAACATTTACGACAGATTTTGAAAAATACTTCGTCATCAGTTCATCACCGTGATATAATACTACTTCAGACTCGCACTTTATTGATAGGGAGGTCGTTAAACAGAAAAGTGATGTCGATACCGAGTTGTAAATATTAACAGCGCCATCTATGAATAGACGCGAGCAACTAGCTATAATAGGCAAACAAGTCATAATTATTATTATGTGGTAGTATTATTATTATCATATATCCTGTGGTAGTAACCACAGGATATATAATAATAATATTAAAGAAAAATACACTATTGTATTGACCGTGTGGGGTCACTACTTAACGTAAAATTTAGACTAAATTCCAAAAAGTCTAAATAATATAAATAAATAAAAAAAATAACAAAATAAGGTAAAATAGATAGTACTTACGGGTTTAATTACATTTCCACAATTGATAATTAAATAGACCAAGGAAATAAGAAACCTGCTCCGGGGGCACCACGTGTATATTTTTACGACTATGGCAACAATTTCCATTATAAAATCAGTATTCCATTGAAATTCCGCAATATGGCGAGGCTTCTTATTTCTTTGGCCGGGCTTTACACATGAGTTAAGTTGTTGGAGAGCGCAGAGAAGAAACACACGAAGTTAAGTAAATAGTTAAATGGCCACTTCTCTCTATGACGTATGAACGCACTCTAATAAGTAATGAATAAAAATATGGAAAAGACTGCGCCAGCCAAATATGGATTCTATGACGTATAAACGCACTCTAATAAGTAATAAATAACAATGTGGAAAAGACTGCGCCAGCCAAATATGGATTCTATGACGTATAAACGCACTCAAATAAGTAATAAATAACAATGTGGAAAAGACTGCGCCAGCCAAATATGGATCGCAGCGTAAGCAAAATGCTGTATAAAATAATATGAGGTGTTAATTTATGTGCCGTCTTAAACCGTACAGCTCACAGAACATTTAAAAGAAGTTAGAATGGCGATAATGCGCCGTTCGTATGAAATCCGGTGTCGCCGATTCCACCCCACCTTTCACCTCCACTACATCTGTACTTAAATAAAGATGAAATTTACGCACATAATTGCAATTTCAAATCTCAATCATAGCGCCGCTCAATCACGCGATTTCATACTATATTACATTAAATTTTTATAGCTATGTGTGAGTTAAACAGCGCGATCGCGTCTTTGCGTGGAGATATGAGCGTTTGCTCATATCATTGGCGCGCCTGCCCCGCCCACAGCGCCGCCCTAACCTCTTTTAAATGTTCTGTGGTACAGCTGTAACGAGGTGCATTGCATGCTACCTCGTTGCCTCGTTTCCACTTCATTTCTCATCTTATTTACCATTTCTTTCTCTAAATTTGAATAATTTGGAATTCATTCAAAAATCATCCGTCAAACCATCCATTTTTATTTTCACTTCTTCTTCTGGCTTCAACCTCGCGACATTGTATTTTATATCGTCTTAAATTTGGCAACTGTTATAATGTGTCGTTTTTGTGAACTTAAATAAAAGTACAGTGAAGTGCATTCAGCGTTTTAATTCGTCATATAACTCAACTCGTCGTAATTGAATCATAACTTCAACCTTCTTCAACAGTTCACGCCGCAGGCTCGTCCAGGAGCAAGGCGAGCCGCGGGCGTGACACAGCTAGTCTATCTATAAACATCCAGTTTCAAGATGTGTGTGTGTGTGTATAGGTGGAGCAGTTGGAAGAACGCGTGGTGGCGGGTTCGATGCAGGTGAAGGGGTGGCGGCCCTGCCAGCTGCCCCCGCCGGCGGACGCGGGGGGCGCGGAGGTGGTGGCGCGCGCGCGCACGAGGCTCGCCGCCGTCGAGCAGCATATAGAGCGGAGATACCTCAAGCCGCCGTTAGTGCACAGGTATACACACACACACATATATACATACATACACTACACATCGAATGGACCGCTAGTGCACAGGTATACACACACACATATACACATGCACTACACATTGAGAGGAGAAACCTAAAACCGCCGCTGGTGCACAGGTATACACATACACATACACACACTACACATCGAGCGGAGATACCTAAAACCGCCCCTTGTGCACAGGTATACACACACACACACACACATACACTACACATCGAGCGGAGATACCTCAAGCCGCCCCTAGTGCACAGGTATACACACACACATACACATACACTGCAGCAGGTGAAGGTAAAGGAGATCGTGTTGTTCTTAAGCCCCATTTACGCCTTAGCAACAATACGCAACATGCTACATAATTGTGGTATGCTATGCTACAAATAAAAAATATTTGCGGTTTGCGGCAACCTATTTTACACTGAAACAACAACGTGGCTAGATAATTATTACTTACTGTAAATTTTGTTTATAAATCTTGTAGCGTGCGACACTGTTGAATGTTTCTGCCTCGGCGTAATTGAGTTTCCGAGTCATTTCAAGACTTCTTGAATCATCATCATCATCATCATCTCAGCCTGTAGACTTCCACTGCTGGACAAAGGCCTCCCCCAAGGATCTCCACAATGATCGGTCTTGTTTGGCATCCAGCGGCTTCCCGCGACCCTCACCAGATCGTCGGTCCACCTCGTGAGGGGCCTGCCCGCACTACGTCTTCCGGCGCGCGGTCGCCATTCAAGAACCTTTCTGCCCCAACGGCCGTCGGTTCTACGCGCAATGTGCCCAGCCCATTGCCACTTTAATACTGAATATGTTAATGTTTGTATTCACTGAATATATTCATTCAAATACAAACTAGCAGAGTGTTTGAGTGTGTGTTTATATTTCAGCACGACGGAGGCGAACCTCGGCGCTGTCTTATCGGGCGAGCACGGCAACTCGTCCTCTCTCTCGCCGCAAAACGACAACGAACCCAAACGTACGTATACCATACCACGTTCGCAGGCTACCACTGAAAGCGGGTGTATAAGAGTACAATAATACCACAAGTATCCGATTATAGTCAGCAATTTATTCACACGTAAGATTCGTTAACAGCTCATATACGTCCCCACCGAGGGGCTCGAGCCTACCCTGATACCAGGGTGAATAGGCCTTAGTCGACCACGCTAGCCCAGTGCGGGGTGGTCAAATTCACACACAACCTCTGAATTTCTTCGCAGGTGTGTGCGAGTTTCCTCACGATGTTTTCCTTCACCGTTAAGAGCGTCGAATAACGTACATATGAATTCGAAAATCGAAAACACATTGGTACGTGCCGAGGTTTGAACCTGCGAACTTCTGAATAAGTCAACGGGCTTAGCCGCTTGGCCATCGACATAAGATTATTCCTCACTAATACAAACTGTAACTGATTTTGATAAAACTTGGTACAAAGATGAAATAGACCTTGGGAAAGGACTTAGGCTACTTTTTACCGCGGGAAAATTCCTAACTCCCACGGGAAGCCTTAACCTGAAGCTAGTAATTTATATCTATAGTGCGTTTGTTTCTTCCAGCAGAGAAAGGCATATCCCGAGGGTTGGCGACGTGGCGAGAAGCTCTCAGTCGCTGTAACACGAGCGCGCAACTAGCCATGCTCATACAGGCGCTGGAGGGGGCCGTGGCGTGGGACAAGAGCATCATGCGAGCCGTGAGTACAGCACACCATACCAGCCCCCCTAGCACGACCACTGTGACACGAGCGCGCAACTAGCCATGCTCATACAGGCGCTGGAGGGGGCCGTGGCGTGGGACAAGAGCATCATGCGAGCCGTGAGTACAGCACACCATACCAGCCCCCCTAGCACGACCACTGTGACACGAGCGCGCAACTAGCCATGCTCATACAGGCGCTGGAGGGGGCCGTGGCGTGGGACAAGAGCATCATGCGAGCCGTGAGTACAGCACACCATACCAGCCCCCCTAGCACGACCACTGTGACACGAGCGCGCAACTAGCCATGCTCATACAGGCGCTGGAGGGGGCCGTGGCGTGGGACAAGAGCATCATGCGAGCCGTGAGTACAGCACACCATACCAGCCCCCCTAGCACGACCACTGTGACACGAGCGCGCAACTAGCCATGCTCATACAGGCGCTGGAGGGGGCCGTGGCGTGGGACAAGAGCATCATGCGAGCCGTGAGTACAGGACACCATACCAGCCCCCGCACCACACCACAACCACAACAACCACACTAGCACGACCACTGTGACTGTGATATTATATCCATTACCGAACTGTCGAAATATCCTCCAATAGGATAATAACTGTACCTTATATAGCACGCAAAAGCCCTTCTAGCATGAGGTTTCACGCGTGACAGTTTTCGACAGATAAATGTAAGAAAGTTGCTTCAAGCTTGTCACAATGCTTCATGCCAGGCTTACTGTCATAACATAAAAGTCATAAAAGCCCTCCCCACCCGTGGTTACATCATTAGTCCAAAATTCAAAATGTTTTATTCGAAATAACATTACACAAATCACTTTTCGACGTCAAATTTTAATGAAGTTACCAAGTTTTGTTCAACCCAAGGCTGGCTTTCGTCTCATACTAATGAAGAATAAACTCTTAAAATATTTAAAGAGGCGATGCGATATCAGTTTGAACAGTAGGCCTACTATGTAAGTAGCGACAGGCTCGAGAAGCTGTCAAACGCGACATATTGATAGAACTACTATGGCTCTAATGTCACTATGTCGCGTTTGAAAGCTTCTCGAGCCTGTCGCTACTTACATAGTAGGCCTACAGAACTGGCAGGTTCCACCGGAGTAGACCACCGGCATTTATCTTCTCCCGTGATACACCAAGGTGGATTAAAGTGGGCTACGTGTAGACTTATTTTGTTTTCGACCATCAAAGTCCCAAAAATGTAACAAAAAAAATCCAGTGCTTTGGATGAAATGATTTTATAGGTTACTGTTGAAGTTTAGTTATTATTCTTAAAAGTGGAAAAAGAATCTCGAATAGAGAGATGACCTAATTATTATTAGTATCAACGCTTATTATTAGAATTTTTTTTTATTAAAGCATTATTATATAAATATTTCAGTCTATTTTTAAAATTCTCTAGAATTTACTGAATAATTATTTAACTATAGAGCAGCTTTGGAAAACAAAATGTTTGCACTTTGTCGTGTGTTGTTTCTTTCAACGATTCAAGAACGTTTATATTTCATTTATTTCTTAGTATTTTTATTGTAATTTTATATTTATTATGATAATTTAAAGGTATATTAATATCTTAGTTTTATCCGCAACATATTTTAACCAAACATTTTGTCACACAGGTCTGCTCTATGCCCGCTAATAAGCACGTTAGTATTGCACGCTATGATTTTATAGATGTTGTGGAAAATAGAAAAAAAAGCTAATTTATAAAAAAATACATGAAAACGATCTATTTATCTTATATTTTAGTGTCTTTGATGTCAATTACCAAGGATTGTTTATTACACTTAGTTTTAACTGTTTCAAATATTTAATCGAATTATTTTCAAATCTACTTAATTAATCAAGGGAAAAGTAAGCTTTACTTTAAAATCAAATTACTTACTTCCAATCCGTCTCACTCCTTTTATTTCGCTTAATTTTTTTTTGATGCATTTTTTTCCCTGGTTCAAATAGTTAATTTAGATTATAGTCTGTTGAAGTAAAATGCTCTTTAACAAGAGAAGGGTGTTCCCTTCGTGGTGGAGTGGTAAAACGCTCTCCTCACATTTCTGGGTTCGAATCTCGGTGGGGCAAAACATCAAAAAAATATGTTTTTACATTTAACTTTCCCCAGTTAGGAAATTGGGCTAAATTCCGGCGTGACCTTAAGTTGTTGCTCTCTTACATTCTTATGGGAATCAAAAAGGATGGGAGATGAATGAAATTAATTTTGAATGAATGATATTTGAAATAAGCAGGGCAGCTGTCAAATTCAGCTTAATTTAAGTAGATGTTTTCGCATGCCTGCTAAATTAATGCGAACTACGCGTAAAATCGATGTATGTCGTCTCAAAATTTATTGTTTTTCCCGGTGAAAATAAGTAATTTAATAGGAGAACATTTTGAAATGTGCAGTAATAAGTTGCAAACATGACCCGAGGAACAAATCCAAAAAGAAAAATGTTATTGATTTCACCGCCCATACAACTCCTAGGCTTGACATAAAGGCAGCGGAACGGTGCGCGTGCTCTATGTATATTTATTCTCTAAGGGTCAGGCTTTCAAATTCAAATATCGAAGTAAGTCCAAATAAAGTTACATTTAGTCACTGGGCGGTCACTCCATTTTGACAAGCTACTTCTTTTTTAATATCAACTACAAGTCAATGGCGTTTGTCGCCCCCCTAACACCACCGGCGGAGTCCCGCGGCTCCTGCGGGGTGCGGGGCGTGGGGCGCTATATCGGGCGGGGAACTCATTTTAGCGCGGGGGGTGGGTGTCCTTTCTGTACGGGTTAGTACTATTCTTTTCTTCTGTGACTATGTAGTGATAGTGCATTAAATATGTTTGTTTGTTTGTTTGTCTTTAGAACTGCCAGTTCTGCCTGTGTGGTGACAACGAGGGCCAGCTGCTGCTGTGTGACGGCTGCGACAAGGGCTACCACACGTACTGCTTCAAACCGAGCATGGAACGCATCCCCGAGGGGGACTGGTCAGTACAGTACACACGTGGCTGCACCAACGTAGGACACCAGTACACCAGTACACCAGTACACATGACACATTAGCTACTGTGAAGGAAAATGACCAGAGGAAAAAAAATACAACACAAAAATATTGTTTGTGCTATCTATCTCGAGTCTCGAGTAATGCTAATGTCTCGGGCGCGCGCGAGTAATGTTTTGTAATAAAGTAATGTGTGCTGCTGTTACGATACGCTACGGTACGGAATACTACAAAGCATTTCTTCGTACAATATTAGATTAGAATTTGATTAGATTATTTCATTCAAAATTTTGGGTTATGTGGTGATGTGTAATGGTAAGGGATGATGTGATATGTATTTTTTTAATTGGCCTATGCTTGTGTCGAAAAGGTACGACCAATCAAGCTTCACCGGACTTTAGTGTGATATGTCATTTTAACGTACTGTTTGACGATACGTCTGTAGACGTAATTTTTTAAACAAGTAGGTTTTCATCTTAAGGGCTTCACTCACACACAGCAGCTATAATGTACATCTTTGCATTATAGCACGATACATCTCATTACATCTTCCATAGAAATCGCCAGGAGACCAGCTATAATGTAACGAAGAATGTAACGTACATTAATATACATTATAACTGCTGTGTGTGAAGCCCTTTAGAGTATAAATAAAAAAAATGTGTACTCTAAGGTTTTCATTTTGAAATATTTTACATTTTCGCTTCGAATTGAACTCCCAATGTGTTTTGTTAAGGTACTGTTGGGAGTGCGTGAACAAAGCTCGCGGGGAGCGGGTGTGCATCGTGTGCGGGGGGGCGGCGGGGGGCAGGACCATTCCGTGCGCGCTGTGCGTGCGGGCTTACCACCAGGACTGCCACTACCCGCCACTAGCCAAGGTCAGTACCACTGCCACTGCCACTAGCCATGTCAGTACCACTGCCACTGCCACAACCCGCCATTAGCCAAGGTCAGTACCACTGCCACTGCCACAACCCGCCACTAGCCAAGGTCAGTACCACTGCCACTGCCACAACCCGCCACTAGCCAAGGTCAGTACCACTGCCACTGCCACTAGCCATGTCAGTACCACTGCCACTGCCACAACCCGCCACTAGCCAAGGTCAGTACCACTGCCACTGCCACTAGCCATGTCAGTACCACTGCCACTGCCACAACCCGCCACTAGCCAAGGTCAGTACCACTGCCACTGCCACTAGCCATGTCAGTACCACTGCCACTGCCACAACCCGCCACTAGCCAAGGTCAGTACCACTGCCACTGCCACAACCCGCCACTAGCCAAGGTCAGTACCACTGCCACTGCCACAACCCGCCACTAGCCAAGGTCAGTACCACTGCCACTGCCACAACCCGCCACTAGCCAAGGTCAGTACCACTGCCACTGCCACTAGCCATGTCAGTACCACTGCCACTGCCACAACCCGCCACTAGCCAAGGTCAGTACCACTGCCACTGCCACTAGCCATGTCAGTACCACTGCCACTGCCACAACCCGCCACTAGCCAAGGTCAGTACCACTGCCACTGCCACAACCCGCCACTAGCCAAGGTCAGTACCACTGCCACTGCCACTAGCCATGTCAGTACCACTGCCACTGCCACAACCCGCCACTAGCCAAGGTCAGTACCACTGCCACTGCCACTAGCCATGTCAGTACCACTGCCACTGCCACAACCCGCCACTAGCCAAGGTCAGTACCACTGCCACTGCCACTAGCCATGTCAGTACCACTGCCACTGCCACAACCCGCCACTAGCCAAGGTCAGTACCACTGCCACTGCCACAACCCGCCACTAGCCAAGGTCAGTACCACTGCCACTGCCACTAGCCATGTCAGTACCACTGCCACTGCCACAACCCGCCACTAGCCAAGGTCAGTACCACTGCCACTGCCACTAGCCATGTCAGTACCACTGCCACTGCCACAACCCGCCACTAGCCAAGGTCAGTACCACTGCCACTGCCACTAGCCATGTCAGTACCACTGCCACTGCCACAACCCGCCACTAGCCAAGGTCAGTACCACTGCCACTGCCACAACCCGCCACTAGCCAAGGTCAGTACCACTGCCACTGCCACTAGCCATGTCAGTACCACTGCCACTGCCACAACCCGCCACTAGCCAAGGTCAGTACCACTGCCACTGCCACTGCCACTAGGCAAGGTCAGTACCAATGTCGCTGCCACCCGCCACTAGCCAATGTCAGTACTACCACCACAGCCACTAGCCGCCATGAGCCAATATCAGTACTACCAACGCTACCACTAACCGCTACTAGCCAATGTCAGTAATACCACTACTACCCTACCCGCCACTAGCCAAGGTCAGAACCAATGTCACTGCCACTAGCCAAGGTCAATACCACTTCCCATCACTAGCCAAGGTAAATAGCCCTTAGCCGACCACGCTAGCCCAGTGCGGGTTGGTCAACTTCACGCACAACCTTCGAATTACTTCGCAGGTGTGTGCAGGTTTCCTCATGATTGGTTCTTTCACCGTAAGAACGTCAAATAAACGTACATATGAATTCCAAAATCGAAAACACATTAGTAGTAACTAGTCTTGAACCCGCGAACTTCGGAATGGGAGGCAACAGCCCTAGCCACTTGGCCACCGACGCTCTCTTAATAATATAAATATCAAAAATAATCAATTATTTTTTCTTTATAATCTTTTTAACTTAAGTCTAAAACCTATAGCTACACTACCCATCATTATCATGACCAAGGATAGGCTTAAAATCAGCAAATTGCAGTGCCTATACCTTTTGTTTATATAAACAATAAAGATTTTCATTTTCTTTCTTTTTTTTCTTTTTTATATTGGCCGCCTGATGACTTCTGTATCCTGAATTTAATGTATCTATTTCTTTTGTGTTTTTCCTTGGATGTCAATAAAGCATATTTGTATTGTACAGAATCCTCGCGGCAAGTGGTACTGCTCGCACTGCATCGGGCGCGCGCCGCCCAAGAAGCCGCGCAACACCAAGAAGAGAGACGCCAAGAGGAACAACGACAGCTTAGACGAGAACATGGTGCCCAGGTGAGACCACTCTCACTGCCCACTTCCCACTGCCACTCCACATTCCCACACCCACTGCCACTCTACATTCCCACACCCACTGCCACTCCACATTCCCACACCCACTGCCACTCTACATTCCCACACCCACTGCCACTCTACATTCCCACACCCACTGTCCACTAATACACTCTCACTGCCCACTCCCACGGCACACTTTCACTGTACACTATCATTCCCACTCCCACTGCCAATTCCCTCTGCCCAATCCCACGGCACACTTTTACTGTCCACTATCATTCCTACTACTATTGCTCCCGCCCACTGCCCATTCTCACGGCATACTCTCATTGCTCACCATCATTATATTTCATATATTATTATTATTTTTTTAATGGTTTTTTTTTTTGTGTTTTTCCTTGGGTGTCAATAAAGCATATTTGTATTGTATTGTATTGTATCATTCCCACTACTATGGCTCCCGCCCACATCCTACTCCCACGGCACACTCATTGTCCACTATAATTCCCACTACTATTGCTCCCGCCCACTATCCATTCCCACTGTCCACTGCCTACTGCTCATGACGCCCATTGCCCACTCCCACTGCCCTTATAAAGCTTACGGTACAGTGTGGTACATTCCAGCAGGCCTCCGTCACTCTATGTACTTGCGCGCTATAACTACCGACCGCCCGGCCGAGCGGTCTCGGGCCGACCCAGGACCAATTCCCCATTGTCTAAACGTGTGACGTAGAGTGGCGCAATACGCGACAGAGAGAGATGCAGCAACTACTTCTTTTCGCCTAGCGCCGTGCGATCTGAATTGCTCTTTATTATAACGGAGCTAGGGTTGCAATTTATATGAATTATGTCGCCTAGTGCAGCTTCTGTAGGGACTACTATTTGGTATTCTGTGGTTTCAGTCCGTGCGCGTCGCTCGCTTCAACGTCGACGACGGCGGAGGAGCCCCCCAGCGCGGTCGCCACGCCCGACAAACACGACGAGCGAGCAGACGAGCACAGCGAGACAGAGAACACGCATCCGGGTGAGCGAGACACATATAACACTCAATAAATAAACAACAAAATAAATAAAAACTTCACACACTACAAAAATTAAATTTCCAAATCAAACAAAAAATCAATTTAAATTAAATTATAATCAGTGAAACAAGTACAAAGTGTTTCATTGCCGTAACTTTATTTTATTTTTTTGAATTGACCTATGCTTGAGTTGTAAAAATACTACGGATCAAGCTTCACCGGACTTGAAGAAGAATTGCCGTAACGTAGTGCACTGGAATCAAAATGTAATATGTGATTTTTACTAACTTCAACCATAGTCTTTTATACTATGGTTGTATTTTCACTGTGGTTAAAGAGGTGCTTGACCACCTCTTTGCGGTCCCATTTTTTAATCTTTCCTGTTTTATCTGTGGTCTTTTATTTATAAATCAATATGTTTTCAATAATAAAAAAAAATGGCGCGGCGGCGAATATGATCCACGATGAGTTTACTAGCTGGGGCAACTGATTAATGTAGATTAAGAATTAAATACACTCTTTTAAACAATTATTTGTTGCAAGTGTGTTAGGCTCAACTCACTCACACTAGCGCAGAGTCGAGCGCCGCGACGCGTCATGATTTTCCACCCACAGCATATTCAACTCTATTATTTTTTTTTTTTTTAATTGACCTATGCTTGTGTCGAAAAGGTACGACCAATCTGGCTTCACCGGACTTGGGACTCGCGTTATAGTGTACTTTAACAATAGAGCAGTAGGAATGAATATGCTGTGGGTGGAATAACAGTAAATAAATAAAAAAATTCGAAAAGAGCTGATAATTTTCAAATGGCTGAAGGTATTTTCTTGGATCATAGCTAAGAACACTCTTTTGCAAACAAAAAAAATAGATCAAAATCCGCGCATCCGTTTAGGAGCTACACACGTCTAACTTATAACACCCATCTTATTCGTCGAGGGTTAAAATCATGACGCGTTGCGTCGCTTTGACTCTGCGCCAATGTGGGTTGAACCTTACTTCGCCCAGGTAATGGTATAATTATGATTATGAACTGTTGAAATCTGTTTTATACAATACTTATATCGTGCAACCCACCGCCATTCATTATAACTACGTAAGCGGCGTGCTCACGTGTCCACACTGTGCACGGGAGTTCGCTGCAAAGATCGGCTATATAAGCCATCTTCGGGTGCACCAGCAGCGCCCCACCGGTTAGGAGTCGAAGTGGTCGCCATGACCTAAAACGGTCGGAAGGATCATCATCATATCGTGCATAATTCCAGCGCCCGAATTAGAGGGTCCCCCGGAGAAGCGGCGCGCGCTGTCGTACAGCGGGAACGGAGCACTGCCCGCCCTCCCCGCAACCCCCGCAACCCCCGCGGGGGAGGAGCGCGGGGGAGGGGCGCCAGCCGCGGGGGAAGAGACGCCCCCGAGGAAGAAGGACAAGAACAACGCCAAGAAACTCGTCAAGGAGCTACAGTTCTGCAAGTAAGGACGCTCAGATGTGTAGAGGCGGGGCCTGGGAGCGTAGTCAATGAAACACGTGTTGCGCTTAAGACAAACGTATATTGACTAACTTATATACTACCTATATATATCACTACATAGTATAAAACAAAGTCGCTTTCTCTGTCCCTATGTCCCTCCCTTTGTACGCTTAAATCTTTAAAACTACGCAACGGATTTTGATGCGGTTTTTTTTAATAGATAGAGGGATTCAAGAGGAAGGTTTATATGTATAATACATGCATAATATACTTAAGAATAATCCACAATAACTATTTTCCCGTGCGGAGCCGGGGTGGGTCGCTAGTACTATAATATATGGGCCAAGGTGAGCCACACAGAGATGGTGTGAAAACTTTTCGGTTTTTCCGTGCGAATGTTGTATTTTCCCGCGGTAATATCTAGCTTATGTCCAGCAGTGAACGTCTACTGGCTGAAATGATTTGATGTTTTCAGGCTGTAGGCGTTAAATTTATAACAATGTCGAATAAATGTGCAAATTGGCACTCGCAGCGAGTATTCGTTCAGTGTGACAGGGCTATTCGCAGCGAATGCAATCGCAGCGACTATTCGCTGTGTGTGACAGAGGCTTTATTGATTGTTGTGTGATGTGTCATGTTAGGAACCTGCTGTGCGAGATGGAGTGCCACGAGCACGCGTGGCCGTTCCTGATCCCGGTGAACACGAAGCAGTTCCCGCAGTACCGCAAGGTCATCAAGAGCCCCATGGACCTCTCCACCATCAGGAAGAAGCTACAAGACAACACGTAACTAAACACCTTATAATCATAATAATTAATCCAAAACCGAGTTACGACAAGGCTCTGCTCCGACAAGACTCTGCTCCGACAAGACTGCTCCGACAGGACTCTGCTCCGACAAGACTCTGCTCCGACAAGACTGCTCCGACATGAATGCTCCGACAAGACTGCTCCGACAGGACTCTGCTCCGACAAGACTGCTCCGACATGAATGCTCCGACAAGACTCTGCTCCGACAAGACTCTGCTCCGACATGAATGCTCCGACAAGACTCTGCTCCGACAAGACTCTGCTCCGACATGACTGCTCCGACATGACTGCTCCGACAAGACTCTGCTCCGATAAGACTCTGATCCGACATGACTGCTCCGACAACACTCTGCTCCGACAAGACTCTGCTCCGACATGACTGCTCCGACAAGACTCTGCTCCGATAAGACTCTGATCCGACATGACTGCTCCGACAACACTCTGCTCCGACAAGGCGACAAGCTCGAGAAGCTGTCAAACGCGACATAATGACATTAGAGCCATAGTAGCTCCGACAAAACATAAAACCTAACCTAACCTCACCTACCGAACTTGTCGGAGTAGTGTCTTGTCGGAACTGAGTCTTGTCGGAATTCGGTCATTAAATCAATAATAATACGTGGGACACCTCACACACGGCCATCTGACCACAAACTAGGCAGAGCCTGTACTATGGGTGTCAGACAAAATAAATAAATAAAAGGTTTATTTTCAGAGACGAGACACTTAGGCTAATAGTATACAACACATACTATTAATTTCAAAAGTCGTAGCCTAAGTAACTATATGGAAAGGCAATAAGCTTTCTGATTTGTCATAATGTAATGTCTGAAACCAACTGTGTATTTTAGATTTTGCTTGTATACTGTGCGTGCACTGTATAATATCACAAAATTTTTGAATGCGATTAAAGACAGCTGATATACATACAAATAAATAAACAATAACCAGCCACAAGGCAAACACAAGTGCTCATCACACTAATGTTTGCCCTGGGCGGGATTCGAACCCGCGACACTGTGCTTTGTAGGGTTCGTACTACCAGCTAGGCTATGGGGCCGATTTTATTATTATAGGAAAAGGTATATTAGTGAATTATTCCCAACTCCACAGATTTCCGATTCAACAGGTTCTAATTCTACAAATTCTAGAATATAAAAAAACAAACACGAATTTTCACACTCACAAATTAATCCCACTACTTTCTTTCCAGCTACAAATGCAAGGAAGAGTTCGCGACAGACGTACGCCTGATCTTCAGCAACTGCGAAGTGTTCAACGAGGACGACAGCCCGGTGGGGCGGGCAGGCCACAACATGCGGCAGTTCTTCGACGAGCGCTGGGCACAGCTGTGACCGACGCTGGGCGGCTGGGACGCTGCCGGTGCTTGTACGGGACCTGGTGTTAGTGATAGTGAAGACCGTGGTGGTAAAAGTGACGCTACTACTAAAGATCATGATGAAGATCAAAGTGTGTGTGATAATCGTGACGATCTAGGTTGTGTTGAAAAACTTGATGTTCATATTGAACATCCTGATGCTTACATTGACTATAATATAAAAAATCATGGTCTGGGTGATGTTATTGAAGATCTGGACGCTAACACTAAAGATCCTGAACAAGATGTTGTAGTTAAAGATCAAGGTCAAAGTGTTGTTAATCAAAATTTGGACAAAGATCCTAAACAAGATGTTGTAGTTAATGATCGTGATATTCACATTGAAGATCATGATGTGTATACAGAAGATTTAGACACAAATACTAATGGTCGTGATCAAGATGTTGTTCTTAGTCATCGTGTTCGTGATATTTCCACTGAAGATGTTTATATCGAAAATCGTACGGAACATCGTGACGCTTTTGCTATAAATTTAGACTCTAGAATTGATCTTGACTGTAATATTAAAGGTCACGTTCGTTATACGAAAGATCTTGAAGCCAACATTGACCGTAACGCCAATATTGAACATCGTGATGCTTATACTAAAGATCTAGATGCTTACATCAAAGATCTTGACACTAACACTGATCCTGATACCAACACTGATGCTGACATTAAGATTGTACGTGACGTTAATACTGTAGGTCTTGACACTATCTCTGATCATGACACTGAAGTTCTTAATATTAGCGCTAATTCTGAAATTAACACTGAAAATCATGACACTCTCTCTGATGGTGAAGCCAATATTCAAGATCTTGTTATTAACACTGAAGATTTAGAAGTTCATGACGCTGGAATCGATATTAGAGACGCAGAAAATCTTAAAGCTAACATTGAGTTTGGCTCTAACATTAAAGTTTGTGATGCACATCCTGAAAATGTTGATGTTAATACAGACCTTGCCGTCAATATTGAAGAACATGATGCTGACATTAAGAATATGAACGATAACAATGATATTGACGTTAATAATATAGATCAAGATGCTGACATTAAAACTCGTGATGCTTGTACTGAGGATCATGACGCTTATGTCAAAGATCTTGACACTAACAATGATGCTGACAATAAGATTGAAAATGGCGTTAACATTGTAGGTCTTGACACTATCGCTGGTTGTGACACTGAAGTTTTTGACTCTGTCGCTAATTCTGAAATTAGCACTGAACATCTTGACACTATCGCTGATGGTGAAGCCAATGTTGAAGAACATATTATGAACTCTGAAGATTTACAAGCTTATGAGGATGTAATGGATATCCGAGACGCAGAATTTCTTGACGCTAACATTGAAATTTGTGATGCACATTCTGAAAATGTTGATGTTAATACAGATCTTGCCGTTAATATTGAAGAACATGATGCTAATATTAAGAAACTTGACGCTAACACTGACATTGACGTCAATAATATAGATCAAGATGCTGACATTGAAACTCGTGACTCTTATGCCGGGGATCTTGATGCTTATATCAAAGACTTTGACTCCAACACTGACCATAAGGTAAATATTGAAGATTGTGAGCTTTATACTGAAGAGCGAGATGCTAGTACCGATCGTGATGTTAATATCGAAGATTCTAACAACAAGATTGAAGGCAGTGACGACGACATTGAGGATCTTGACGCTTATCTTAAAGATCTTGACCAAAATACTGACCTTGACCCTAACACTGGAGATCGAGATACTGACACTAAAGAACTTGACGCTTTTATCCAAGATCTTGAAACTGACTCATCAGAGACGACTGACGTAAAAATTGACTTTCGGGTCGCCCCTTCTAAAGATCCTGTCGCTAACACTGTCAACAATGTTGACAATAAAGAAGATGACGCTGACGTTGAAAATATCGACACTTATTCTAAAGATGTTGACGCTAAGACTAACGTAGATGTTGAAGAACGCGACGCTGATACTAACGCTAGCGTTAATGTTAAATATCGTGACGCTGACATTGATATTCTTGGATCTGACACTGGGGATCTCGAGGCTTATATCAAAAATCTTGACGCTAACAACGAAAGTGACGATAACGGTGAAGATTGTGATGATATTGAGGCATACATCAAAGATCTTGATGCTAGTAATGATGATAACGTTAACATTGAAGATTGTGACGCAAATTCTATAGATTTAAATCCTAACAATGATAATTTCGCTGGCAATGATACCAAAAAATATACTGTTTACACTGATCGTAACGCGAACACTAAAGAACGTGACGTTTACACTGAAAAAGAAGAAGCTTTTAAAGTTAATCGCACTGAGATCGTTATTCGAGATGGAGACCGTAATGTGTACACTGATCGCAATGCTAACATTGAAAATTGTCCCGTTTACACTGATTCTTTCATTGATCGTTACGATCATAAAGGCCGTGAAGAGTTCAGTGATCACGACAGTTGTCCTATGGATGTTGATGACGCAGAGCTTGACGTCAGCTCTAATAACGACAACAGTGAAATTGATGCCAATACTGATATTGATGGTAGTACTGAACGTGACACAAATATTGCTAGTGCCGTCAGCGTCGCAATTGATGCCAAAGTTGATATTGATGCTGACATTGAGAGTGATGCTGGCATCACTGAGCTTGACACCGATACTGAACATGAAGTCAATTATGATCGTGACGCCAACAATAAGCGTGATACCGACACTGATATGGACACTGAAACTGATATTAGTGAAACCACTAAGCCTAACATTGAGAATGGTTGTGAAACTATTACTGAGCGTGACTCTAAAAAAATTTTACTTGACCCAAAAAATAAAAATACCGCTAATACTAAACATAACGTTATGCATCTTAACATCAAAACTGGTACCAAAGATCGTGCTGATCATACTAACAGCAACACCCACCCTAAACACACTTACACTGCTCGCGACACCAAAGACCGTGCAAGTAATATTACAATTCGTTGCCGTTACAGAAAACCGATAGCTGATACAAGAATTCGTCCTTACAGCCAAATGCGTAATTATCATGAAGTCAACATAAATCGTGACAATGCTCCTCACGGTCACATTTTTCCTCGTGGCCCAACAAATCCTCGTGGTCCAACAAATCCACGTGGTCACATTCGTCCTCACAGACATACTCTTCGTCACAGTCACTCTATTCATCCTTACCCTCGTTTCCAAGGTTACATTCCTCCTCTCATGCCAACTGGACCTCGCATGTACCGTAATCCTTTCAATACCAGAGGTCCACTCCCTCACACTCGTCCCAATTTCCCTAACATGGCTCCAAGAGTACGTTCACAAAATGTTAACACTAATAAAAACACTAAACGAGACAGTCAGACAAACAGCGATACTAATTCTTATGTTAAAACTGTTGGTAACACTGACGGCCGACACCATAATACTAAGGTCACCAATCAGACAACTGAGACTCCCCAAGTTACACCACAAAACAAAGCAAGCAACTCTACTGGTAAAAAACGTAATCTGCACACTCAACACCGTAGCGTTTACACCAAGCGCCGTAATATTCCAACTAACGACCCTGAAACTCGTTCCCGAGGAAATCCCGAGGAATTTTCTGAAGATAGTGAATATTCCACCATGCTTGGTGGCTTTTACTTTGACAATGACGTCTATGGTCACCCTGCCGTTTATCAGGGAGAATTCAAATTCTAGACTTCAAACTAATCATCTTCATCAGACGCGGCGATAAATATTGCTATTGAACTATTGGAAAGAAAATACAAAGAAAGTTATTAAACATGTTTTACTATATAAACAGGATTGTTACAATTTCGTGCAACAGAAATGATGACGCTCTACTAAGTTAAAATTTGCCAATTATCTCTTAAAACATTAATGTGCAGTATTTATCGCCACGCCTGTATGTCTAAGAGTATAAATTGAAAATTAGAACTATACTGTAGTTCCCTTTTCACCATTAATTTGTTTGGAAAGGGATGACATTATATTGATGCTTAATTTTTACTCTCGAATCAAAATTGTAAAGCATTTTCTTGCCCGTACTTATTTACAAGTTCAGGCGGATACTAACGTGCCAAAGACGTGTAAAGTCTTGAATTAAAGAAATGGTGATTTTTTTTTGCGTTAACATTGATTTATTTATTAAGATTAGTTGTGAAGAGACAATCGGTTTCGCCAAATAAATGAAGGTGAAAAGATTTTTTTTTAACGAACATGACTTGCGAACGAATTTTAATTAAGTAGACAAAGTGTGATGAAAGTTTCGTACGAAATATTTAACGAACTATCTTGAATATTGATGACATTATCAATAATTTTACTATTTAAATAAAAGGAAAAATATAGGAGAAATATCATTTGACTAGTCGTTTTATCTCGAATTGGAATCGTCTCCTTATATTATTTGAAAGACACCATGTATAAACATTCCAATACCTGACAGTGGTTGGGTTGAATCGGACTCGAAACACGCTGTATATTGGGAATCTCACATATAAAGTACTAGGGGAATGTGATCCTTATTGTAATAGACATAAAGCGGAAAACGCACATTCGCAGTTTTACGAGTGTTTGGATTAGCTTCTTTTTATACAATGTGTTAAAAATATACCGTTAGATAAAATTATTTACAATTTTGTATAACTTTACTGCTTATCCCACTTCTGATATGATTAAATGTCATCACCATTCTATTTATTTTTTGTATAATCATTTATGTTTAATTTTATATAATTATGTGACGTCACAATACACGAACACATTGTATAACTAGATACACGTATAACTGTTTTAAAAAATAGGTTGTAAATAGTAGAAATTAAGGTTATGAATATAAAAAGTATTAGATTGAGATGTATTTTAAGGAGTATAGAATATTGAATGTTCTTGTAATATTCTTGGCGCCGCGCCCTGCTAGGCGGGTGGAGTATCATATTTTTTTAATCTATAATTATTTGCAAGTAGCAACGAAACAGTATTTTAAAAATGTACTTTTTTATTGTTTGTATGTAAGCTGCATTTTTTGGGAATTCGAACGTAGGAAAAAATAATTTGGATTGAGCAACGCCACGGTATAAATATTTTGACTGGTGAAAAAATAATCATAATTTACTTAAATTATCCATACGGTGAAATTTTACTATCAAACTCAAATTCGGTTGTCTGAATTCATTTAGAGTGTTTATTTATTGTTCATATTATTATTATTACTGACGGGCAAAGCTCAATTCTATCTTATGTACGATTTTGCAAAGCTTTATTAAATGGCGTTGCTCAATACATCAAATGCATTATTTTCGGTGGCCAGTTAAAGTATTTCGTAGTGAAATCGAATTTGTATTCTTGGGTGTGTAAAAATAGTTGTCTATCTCAAACTTCGACGATGTAGGACCGAGTTATTTAATAGAATAGTAACAAAGTAACGTAGCTTAGGGCCTAAAGGTAAGTTCTCTGTTACATATAACAAGTATACTTGCATTGATTGATGCTGACTACTGATTCAACACTAACTTTATTTGATGACTTTTTTCATTGCTTAAAGTACTTCTATTCTCATCAAAATATCGAGATATGTTTTTCCACGGAATATATGTGTGTTTTTCCATCTATTGGTTGAAAAGCCGGAAAGATATCTAGATTAGAGATCTAGACCAGGCGTTAATTTTTTCTCGATATTTTAATGATTTTATTTATTTATGATTGTGAGCTTTATAGTTCGTTCCAAATATTGTTTTAGATAATAATAACAATAGTAATGTTCAGCTGTCCTTTCCCTTGTGGATATTTAAATGTTTTAAATGTTGACAGCTAATGTCAGAATTATATGTCAAACCGTTCAGTTGGGTAACAATAACGTCAAAGTATTTCTAGCTTAAGCAATGCGCGAGATGATTTTTAGAAACGAATTTTATAGAAATTACTTTTGGGAAAGGAATGCGATACAGTGACATTTTGTTTTTTTCTGTTTTTTTTTTAAATTATGGTTTTAAACCATACTACAAATATACTGGGTTATTTTTTAAATAATTGCGCATATTTTAGAGCGATATAGATTATGAAGAATTAAAAAGAAACTATATTTTTATTTTATCACTTTTATTAAAAAAGTTCAAAATATTGCCATTTTATCCATAAAATAGGTGTTAAATTTTGTATACAATGGGATAAAATTTAATTTGCTCCACTTTTCTTGAAACTTCCTTTAAACATTCCTCGACATAATTAATTGAACCCGTTTATTGTATTGTAATTTTTTTTAATTCATTCCGTAAACGGGTCAAAAAGCTGTCAAAATTCGTAAAAACAAAAAAATTTTTTTTCGTCTTACACGTTCTAGTAATTGAAAAATAACCCTGTGTATGTAATACCTAGTCGCAGCAGCGTGGCAACTTTCGACAACTATAATATTGTCTATATTAATATTGCATCACCAACATCATAATTTATAATGGGCAGCTAACTTCAGGCATTCTAAAATCTATTTTTATGAACATTAGGAATAAAATAATTAAGTATATATACAGATTTTTATTTATTTAACAGTATTAGCTGAAACCAGTTATCAAAATACCAGCTTCTGCTAAACACAGACCGAGCGATAGTTCAGACATGTCTGGTTATTTTCTCAGAAACTTATTTCTCAAAAATAGATTTTAGACTGATATAGCTCTAATTTTTTTGTGTATTGTATGTAACTGTCGTGGCTTTATTTATTTCTTTTTGACGTCAATTGTATTACTGAAACAAATACTAGATATTTAAACAATAATTTAGTAACCAAATTAATACAAAAAAAAAGTGTGTAAAAAATATTTTGGTCTTATTTTTAAATTGTCGCGTAATAAAACATCTTTGGAAACCAAAATTAGGTATTTCTTTATATTTTTAAAGTTTACGATTGATTGTACGAACTTAATATTGAAATAATAAATTATTTTTAGTTTAGTCCTTGTATACTTAAACGTGAATCATCTACTGCCAGTATTTAGTTTAAGGTTTCGACGAAAAGCAAGAAATTAGTCGCTAAATTAGTAATGTGTACCTGTGTATAGAGGAGGATAATTTCCCGCGCTTTTATATAAAAACTTAAATGGCAGATTACATCAAATCGTAATCCGCCATTTAAGTTTTTACATATAAGCGCGGGAAATTTTAGGCCTTACAGAACAAGACCCCCCCCATACTAGCGTTTTGAGCGTCGTCGTCGTCGTAGGGGGCTTGTAAATAAAAATACCAGTTTTGCAGGTTTCGCGTTAGTTTGATATTTCGCCAAAATATACCTATATATTTTTTAATTATTGGCACTAGTAGATCTGTGCGCCGATAGTAAAATTCATTTTATTCTTTAAACCCGAGGGCACGGTAGTGCCCCAGCCAAGTCGAGTATGATTTTATAAAAGTGTACGAGAGCTGTATAAAACGATTAGTGTGACCTATGTGAAGTAACAGGTTAATTTTGAGACAAAATTTTGTAGCTAATTTCTTGTTTTCCGCCTTAATCTGTATAGGAATGTATGTATATCCGTTCGGAGCTCAGTTGCAGAATGTTATTTTGGTTTCATTAATGTTTATTTATATCTTAAAGATGACCTGTCGGAAGTGTATGGAAAAAGATATGAGATCAAATCTCTGATCTGCTGAGTAAAAGAAAGAAATAATGTATGTACGTCTTGCTTTGGTTAATTTTTACTTGTAAGTTGTTTTATATTTACAAGCTATCACAAATAGGTTTATTTATTCTTTTATTGTAATTTATAATGGTAATGATTGAAAATAACATTCTACACAAGCCCTCGAAGCAATAATAGTGGTTTTGCTGTGAAATATGTAATAGCTCTCATTTGTACCGTGTACTTGAATGCGATTAATGTCCCACATTTGCCGGCAATTGTTTTAATTTCGTCTGAGCGGCGTGTGAATGTCTGTAGTACGGAAACACTCTATGTTGTGTGCATTGGTTGAATTTAACTATAAAATGATATATAAATTATATATACGAATAAATAAGTAATTTTTGAAGCACTTTCTTCTAGTTTTATTTATTTGAATAAACTTATTTCCCTGGATGTATAAAAGTAATGGTCTCTACCTTTCAACTGCAAACTTACTATTTCTAAAACCTGGCTACTGACACTACGTAAGTCAATACTCAATATTTTATTTGCATCCTACAGTTCATATTACGCAGTTAGCGTTCATATGAACTGTAGGCTATCTGCGTAACGCCACAAGAAGCTCGGAAAGGTGTCAAACGGGACATAGTGATTCGGAGCTTAATGTACAAAACTCAAAATGTACACAACACGCAAAATGTACAGAAGCCAGCACATGCGGTTGGACATTCGCACTACGAAAGTCAACCCTACTGCTACGGAATACGGGCGCTCTCAAGGCCAACATGTCCAGCCGCATGTGCTGCCTACTGTACAAATCGCCAACTCACTCTTGAACAAACGACAGCACACTCATTGCGTTGCGTTTTTCTTTAATTCAAACAACAAGAAATAATATTAGTTACAAAATTGGTAAATCCATTTCACCGTTTAAAATAAAAATTAAGAGTTTCCTGAAAATTTTGAAATAGTGTTCAATTTTGAAGCCAATATGCGTTCTACGATTCATATCAGCTATCGCTATGTCGGGTTTGACACCGTCTCGCGCGTAACTTGTCTTGTAGTGACAGTGAGCCTACAGCCCTCTCATTACTAGCACGCTCCGAGGAAAATCATCATGTGAAGAAATTCAAAGGTTGTGTGTAAACTAAGGCCTATTCACCCTGGGCTCGCCCCTATAATGATATAGGGTCGAGCCCCGCAGTGGGATCATATATGGGCTCTTAGCAAAACGTACTTTACCCAGTTGATAGGATAATAATCGGCTCTTATTTTTTGACGTTGGTAGACACAATACAAGCGAATTTTCTGAATTTATTTTTGTTGAAAAGCCCTTGAGAACTGAGATGACGTAGGGTTGTAGGTTGTTTGTTGAAGGTTCAGAGTTGTACATATAAGAGCATTTGGCTAAGCTCACATAAATGTATATTTTTTTTAAATTTACTTGACACTTGCACACAACTATGCTACAAACATAATAAAATAAACAAACAATTAGAAGTACTTCGCATTTGTTTGAGATTTAAAATTTCATTTTATTAAATTTCAATTCAAAATAGAGCATCGGTGGCATAGTGGTAGAGACGCAGCTGTTACTTCTCATCCGAGAGACGCAGGTTCGAGTCCCGACTGACCTGACACTGCCAATAAATATACCAATTATAGCAGTAAATAATTTCAGTTGTAACAATACTCCATATATGCTATAATAATTTAAGTAGCTTAGAAAAAAAATCTAGTAAATGTTTATTACGTAAAGATAAAAGCCTCAATGGGGTCACGTCTTTACAATCAGAGTACATCAACCGGTCGAAAATAAATTGCTCGTTCAATTTTAAACCTAAAACCTTTGTGGTGTAGAGCTGAGTTTCTTTCGCTTTTAGAGGAAAACGGCCTAACCAGTGAAACGTGTTGCAAATGTCAAACAACCGCATTTCTGAGTTGCCAGCCCGTCGGGATTTAAATGGTTCTGATATTATTATTAGTCATTGTTGATTATGAGTCATTTTTCCGATCTTTGTTTTGTTTTAAGTAATACACAATGAATCATTTCACTGATCTTTGAAGCAAATATTTTTGTTGGTTTTTTCCTGTCCTCAGGATATATGCTACCTACATGTTTGTTAGGATAATATACCTACCTTTAATCAACAGGTAGGTAGTGCTTGTAAAAATAAAATACTTGCCAAATTGAATTGGCTTGAATCAAGTGACGGATAAATAAATAAATATAGAAGCTCTATCTAGGAAACAACTACACTTCATATTTGTAAAATATCTAAATACGTAGATAGAGTGGGTATTTTTTTTCACATATTATAACCAGAACCTTCTTCTTCAAATACATTAGATAAACAATTGTTTTATTAAATAATTAAGTATAAAAAAATACTGTAACAGAGTAAGTTACTACAAAAACATAGACCATTTTGCTATCTGAGACTCAACAGACATTACACATACAATAATGAGCTTATAATAGCACATAAAGACTCCAAATTAAGTAGGTGGGTAGCAAGTATGGGCGTGTTTAATAAACATAAACTCTACATTTTATTGTCACGATCTGGACACACCGACGCAGGCGCAACAAACCGAGAATGTCGCGGTGCGGGTCGACGACGCGACGCGTTCTTGATTCGAAATTCAAAAGTTTTTAAACAAATCGATTTTTAATTTAAAAAAGCAAAGACTATTCTGTGTACAGTCTAGTGTAAGTTAGTGATATTAAAATGTATAGAAACAATAGTTTGTGTTATTTTTTTATTGTTTTGGGGGTTTTGGCCGTGGCGTCGGTTATGGACGGACAAACCTTGGGCGGTAAGTGAAAGGGTCGTTTATTTTATTTAACAATCGCCGTATCGTATGTCTTTTATCTGCAGACAGCAGTATTTTTTTTGTCTGTAAAGAATTTAGCACCTAGACATTGCGCTCCATAGGCAAAGAGAAAGTAGCATTGCGTGTTATATCTCGCTTAATTTCCTAACAATTAGGTTTACAAATACAATCATTAATTATTTTAAAAAATAACCGACTGCTTCCTGGCCTTGATGGGCACTTCACGTGGGATGACTTCCATTGGCCAGGCTCACGACATGTTCACCTGTATAACTAACAACTGTTATCCCAAATCCACCTGCTACCAGTGGGGATTATGGGATTACTTTGCTTTGAAGGATATTGTACCTACAGTAGTGCACTATTAAAGTTGTATAGAAGTAGGTAGTCATCTATGTAGGTATCAATATTGAAATTCACAAAAAATAATAACAATTACATTTAAAAATATGGTCTCTTTCCTAAAACCGGACAAAAATTCATTGACCTCTTTCTTTTCTTGAAAGTTATAAACAATAATTAACGCCAAAATGTCTGGCAAGGTCACATACTCACCCCTCCTTCTACTGCGTTATGCCAAATTAAGTATTTTGCCACATTTTCCTATAGTTTCCTATAGTTTAATCGTATCGTTTCAAAAAAATGTGCGCATTGTATGACGTCAATGACCTTTTGTCCTGATTAATATGAAACAAACCATAAACAGTTCGATAATATTCGTTTTTTATCACGCCTTATTTTGGCACTACGTGTGTATTTAGATAGGAAAAGCGACATAAAATATCTGATTAGTTATCGTTAATGTTTGATTAAATAGGTACTTTAAATTCAGCAGAATATAGAATAATAACTGAGATAACAATCGAAAATGATTGTTTAATTTAATAAAACTGTAGCTCTACAGGTCAAAAATCTGTACATAAAAAAAGCTAAAAACCCCATCTGGGGGATGTAAGAAGTGAAATTAACATATCCAGATACTTTTCAAATTATTTGTTTGTCTGTTTTTAATTTTTATGCTTTCAGCTAGATTTTTATTTTATTTTTAACCTTTTAGTGTAGGTAGGAATAGGATC
The DNA here is from genome assembly GCA_948473455.1 of Teleiodes luculella. Lineage (NCBI taxonomy): Eukaryota > Metazoa > Arthropoda > Insecta > Lepidoptera > Gelechiidae > Teleiodes > Teleiodes luculella. The sequence goes on from OX419608.1 coordinate 3,551,024, forward strand.
TTTGAAGGAGGTTTTTTTTTATCTTTTATTAATAGTTTATGGTACTCGTATGTTACCAGTTTTGAACATGACCGTATTTTGATAATCGTAAGCTACCTTTGCACTAAGGCCGCCTGTTGACTCAACTTTGTTTATGTACTGTAATATTTTTGTTTTCTGTTTTGGTGTCAATAAAGAATATTTGTATTTTATAGCAATTTGTAAAAGCTTCGTTTTCCTGGGTGTTACAATTAATGACCTCCAATAATATTATCAACTTTAAAAGACCCTGTATTTAATGTAAAGCGCATTACTAAACAATAAGTACCTACCTACTTAAACGAATTTCACAAGAAATATTTATTTCCCTGTGCACAATGCGTCTTGTACAGTGTACAGTCATTAGTTATGTAATTAGGTTGGTATTTATTAAATTACTCATTTAATTTTTTTGTGGTCAAATTAACCGCAACAGGTGCACTATATACCTAACTAGCTTTCCGCCGCGGCTTCGCCCGTGTTAATAGTTTAAATGAAGAATTTTCCCGTGGTAAAAGTTAGCCTATGTCCTTTCGCAAGATCTATTCTATCTTTGTGCCAACTTTGCCCGCTTTCACAACGTTTCCCGGGGAAAAGAAAAAAAATCCCGCGGTAAATTGTAGCCTATGTTCTTTCCCAAGATCTATTCTATCTTTGTGCCAAGTTTCACCAAAATCGGTTCAGTTGTTTCGGAGCCTATTCAATCATTAGGAATATTTCAGGTATTTTTTACACCTTGGGTTACATTATTGAAGTTTTAGTAAGGATCCCTAATTTTTTAAATAAAATATAACCTATGTTACTCAGGGATCATGTAGCATCTCAACAGAGAAAGAATTTTTTGAAATTGGTCTGGTAGTTTCGGAGCCTATTCGATGCAAACAAACAAACAAATAACCAAACATTTAAACCTTTCCTCTTTATAATATTGCTATAGCTATATTATACGTGACGACTGGCGTAAAATCTAAGAGATTTAAATGTTTCGCTAACAGCTCATACATAATATCCCCACCGAGGGGCTCGAACCTACTCTGAAGTCAGGGTGAATAGGCCTTAGCCGACCACGCTGGCCCAGTGCGGGTTGGTCACAAACACACAACCTTTCCATTTTTACGCAGGTGTGTGCAGGTTTTCCTTTACCGCGGCGAATAAACGTACATATAAATTCGAATATCGAAAATGTATTGGTACGTGCAGAGGCTTGATCCACAGAATACCAAATAGTAGTCCTTACTTGAACCCGCGGACTTCCGAATGAAAGTCAAAGGCCCTAGCTATTTAGCCGGCGACGCTCCATAAGTAAATAAGTATACAAGTAATTAATATACTGTAAATAAATTATATCTATCCTGTAATGCAACTTAAACAATTAAACATCCATGGAAGTAAGTTTCAAAAAAGATTAGTCATTTTAATTCTTCGAAATCACAAGGTCTTTCCGACTTAGTTCCTAGAGTTTTGATCACTGACTCATAAAGTGAAAGGAAAACTTTTTTTCTACTTACCGAATACCAAAGTGATTCACCCTAATACGGTTTAGTTTAATCCAGATCCTGAAAATCACTAAATCGTTTTTGATTAAAATATTTTATAATTTACAGTCCGCTGTTATAGTTCCCTCTCCTTTGCCAAGTTTGCCTGATAGCAATTGCCAAAGTATTAAGGCCTCCTCTTTGTATACTTTTATGTTAAATTCTTTGATTGGTATTTATGTGTGCAATAATTTATTATTATTTATTAATTACATATATTAATATAAAAATTTAATTTAAATACACATCAAATCAAAACCTTCTTGTTTTGTCGGTAAACAGATGGAAATAAAACACACACACGCACAAAAAATATCCATAAATTAGATTTGTCATTCAACCATGCTCGAAAGGTGAACCAGTTCATTCTTCCGAAGATAAATATAAGTCCAAGGACAATGATTTGAAGTACTTCGCATATTTTTTAGACCTTTTATATTATATATATATATAATTACTGACTTTCCGGCCCGCGATTCCTCCTGTGTTTTCCCGTGGGAATGAGTCATCTTCTCAAGGTAAAAATAAGTTATTTATTTTATTAAATGAGGTATTTATTTTACTGCAATGCTATCTCAAGAAAATTGTACTCCAACACGTAGTTACCTAATTAACTTTAATACCAAAGATACTAAGACGATATTATGGTAAAGAGAGAGACACAGATGAAAATAATAGTACTAAGAGCAAAGTGTAAAAAAGAGAAAATAAAGTAATTATATTGTGTACGTACGACTATGTGTATGTATAAATGTTATAATTCAATCTCTTGCATTTTGAACAACAAATAGTACGCGACTTTAGTAATAACATAATATTACTTACACATAGAATTGATATGTAGGTATAATAATAAAAAAGGTAAATTACTATAAATGAACATTTTAAAATCAATATTAAAATCTAATAACTGAACTATTTGAACATCAAATAACTACATCATAAAAGCAAAGTAATATTTAATCACATAGCCAGAACTAAAGGAGGATTTCTCCAAAGGAAAGACATCAACGCAAGCGCAACCACAAAATTTCGTATTCAAATAATAAATCTTTTTATCTTATCTTTTAACTTAACCTACCTCAGAACAAATACCTAATAGATTTCGTTTTTGGTTAGAAATATTACCCTATTATAATTTATTAATTTATTGAATTTTAATTTTATTGAATGAAATTTATAACCCTTCAGGTAACAACGCCCGCACCCGCCGGCGGGGGCGCGGCCAGAACCAAAATCAAAATTGAAAACCAGAGACGGAGCCGTCAGGCGTCGTCTCCTTCACGATATTTTTCAATATCAACGCGCTAGGCCGTGGTCCGAGGCTCCCTCGAGCCGCCCCTAGACGCGTTGGTATATGATTTTTTTTTGGAGTAGAGTATTCCGCTCCCCCGCAAGTCCGGTGAAGCTTGATCCGTCGTACCTTTTCGACTCAAGCATAGGTCAATTAAAAAAAAAAAAAAAAAAATTATAAATGAATACTAAAAAAATACAAAGGAATTCGTGCTTCCGACGTAGTACTTATTCAGCTAGTATCGCAAAGATTAAAACGTGCTAAAACACACTAAAGAGAAATTAAAACGTTTCAATAGATTTTTTTTACAAACTAAAAGTAAGGAAACTTACTTGTAAGTAAGTAAATCTAGTACAAACTGTTGCCTCGTACATACCTTATGTGTAGTACAGTAGAAGAAGCGTAAACCGTGGCATCCATATCATACGTCACATAATTAACCGCAACGGTTAAAGCAAACATTTTGACAAAAGACAGCGCCATTTCACGCGCGGGGTCTTTCTCTGCTCCAAAAACTCTGGCAACTCTCAAATCGCACTTTCGGGAAATCCGCCCTAAATTACATTTAAATTAAAGTATATGTCTCTGGTTACGAGAAGATATATTATTATGGGTTCGGTCGCCAAAAAATGTACCATAACATTCATGACATCGTAACAAACGTTACATACGAGACTCATTGTTACATTCATGATCAACAAAATCCATACAATTCGGTCATGACTGTAACGTTACATTTCGTTACATATGTTACGTTCATGACAGAAAAAAAGCTGACGACATAGCCTCGACTCAAAATATCTCTGTAATGCGAACGATTAAAGACAGAGAAGTACTTTCATTGTTTTATGCGATAAAAAAGCTTTATTAACCTTTATTAATAAGTTCGAAAGAATGAGTCGGGGAGGTACTCGTCAGTTTCGATGACCAAATACTACCAAATAATTCAACTCAAGAAAATCAAAATTTCGGCGACAAATTATCGTGTCGACACACTTTTGTACTTTTCACTCAAACAAACATGTCTGTTTTTGTTTTCTGAATGTTGGCATCTTGTTCAATAGTGTTGCCAATAAATAAAAGGCAAAAGCAGCCAAATTGCTTATTGAGTATGGCAAAAAATAGGAGTTATATTCGTTATATTCATGACGTTACACACGCAATAAAAAATTGGACACATTTTCGAAGTTGAATAACTTTATTATGGTTAATGATAAAACAATGATTCTTTAGTAAACACGTCGAAAAAGTAACTAGGAACTCAAATCGAAATCACAAACGCATTAAAGCAGAAAATTTTCATAATAGTGTCACAGGTTTTCGATAATAGGGTAGTAGTTGGACAAACTGTTTTTGTATGGAGTAAAAGTAGTGTGCCAAAAATTAAAATATATGAGATTTGTAAGGATAGCCAAGATTTCATGGTTTTATCTAAACTATAGAGAAGTTCTATTCAGATAAATGTGGAACGTATACTCTTAATTAAAACAGCACTGATGCTATGACAAAAATAAAATCAGGACACACAAAATGATGTCATGAATGTTATGGTACATTTTTTGGCGACCGAACCCTTATCCCAAACCCTTTAGTTCAGCAAACAAGCTTTCCACTCGAATTTCAAATGCGGGTGTTAATAAGTTTGACGTGTGTGTCTGTTTGTTTGTCTGTCTGTGGCATCGTAGCTCCTAAACGGATGAGCCGATTTCGATCTAGTTTTTTTTTTGTTTGCAAGGTGTCACAATCGAGAGTGTTCTTGGCTATGATCCAAGAATATATCGTCAGCCATTTGAACATTATCAGCTCTTTTCTAGTTGTTGAAAGGATCAATCGAAACGGTTTTGATTGCGGGGGTTTATATTTGTTTAAATTTAATGTTAGGCTGGTAGGTATTTCACAGTAGACGGTGGTCAAAGACAGAAGACGAGGGACGCATTTATCGCGCAAGAGTGAGCGCGGTGTATTTGTATCTCGGTATTTGTATGACGGCCTCGTAGTCTAGTTGGTAGTACGTCTGCCTACAAAGCACAGGGTCGCGGGTTCGAATCCCGCCCAGGGCAAACATTCGTGTGATGAGCACTTGTGTTTGCCTTGTGTCTGGATGTTGTATATTTATATATGTATTATATCAGCTGTCTGACACCCATAGTACAGGCTCTGCCTAGTTTGGGGTCAGATGGCCGTGTGTGAGATGTCCCACATATTTATTATTATTATTATTTTTCTCATTCTAACTAACGCGTAACTGCGTCCCTTTCGTCTTCTGTCTTTTGTCTCCTATGAAATACGAGTAGGTGCCTTATTTAGTTTGTGGTACACTAACCCAGAAGGTGGTTGTTCCAGGTCCAATGCACGGCAAGGCGGTGGTGTGCTACGTGGCTTCCTGGGCGACGTACCGCCCAGCGCCGGGCAACTTCACCATCGAGGACATCGACCCCTCGCTCTGCACGCACCTGGTCTACTCTTTCGCAGGCCTGGACGAGGGCACTGGGGGCATCAAACCTCTTGGTATTATTGGCCAAAAAACTCAATAGTATAGATTGCTAAAACCTGGTATAGATAGATGGATTGGTAAGCTGGCAACAGTCGTTCGTTAATCGAGGCTCCTTTCCTTGTCGTATGGGTTTCGAGGTTAACCTACCTCACAAACCCCGATGTCAGAATTGTTGAGCCGCCTTAGGCTTCCGACATGGCTCCTATAACGACTACATCCGTAGATAGTAGCCGGGACCAAAGGCTTTACATGCCTTCCGAAGCACGAAATCATCTTTATTTTCGGACAATCAGGTGATTCAGCCTGCAATGTCCTAACCAAACTGGGGAAAGTCTCACAAAGTGATATTTGTTTGACGGATCCCCACCGGGATTCGAACCCGGAACCTCCGTGGCGTCAGGCGAGCATTTGACCACTCGACCTCGAAGGCTTAAAAAAGCGAACTTCCGAACTGAAGTCACTGACACTTAACTACCTCACCGACGAGATCTCAAAAAGCTCTTTACAACTTTAACATTTTATGTAAAAAAATTCATAGATATTTGTTGGATATTGGCTACCTACAAGTAGGGCGATTGCGAACCGTTCAACGACACGGCCGTGTCGTTGTCAAGAGGTTTGTCGGAGGGAGAGGTCCAGTTGTGAGGTAACTGAGGGCCAGAAGAGGCTCATTGAGGATCTTATGAGGTTTACTGAGGTTTCTTTTTTGTAAACATGTCAATGTCATTTTCAATTTTTTAATCATCTGTGGCGGAGGTTCTCCCATATTAAAAGAGGAATAATGGAACTCTTTTCAGCCTCTTGTCTGTCAAATGTTGTTTATGACTTGGACGAATTACCATGGTTTATGACATTTATTTATAACCAGAATATTCATCTAGAATCACAATCAATCAGACAGCCAACCGATCACTATGGCTGCTACAGATCTACTGATCGCTTACCCTACTACACCAACTTTAAACTGCTTAGATTATAACCACCTACCCTGCATTTACAAATAATTCAACTGAGATGAATTTTATAATAAATCTACCCTCGAAATATTTGATTAGATAAGATTATTTATTTGCATTCCTGTACATAGTAGCAATATAATAGGTGTCCTCTAACAATATAGGTATAATTCTATTATTGTAATAATTAATATAAAAGCGAAGTCACCCAAACTACAGACCAGATGGGAAGGACCATTCAAGGTAGTTACGCGAATCAATGACGTAACAACGGCATCCGAGAGGAGCACTTAAAGTGGTATACTACTTAACATTACACCTGTTCTTGTTTTTTTCTTAATCTGATTTAGTATGTAAAGGTATGTAAAGCCTGATCAAAGAAATAAGAAACCTACTAGGGTCGGGTCTATGAGAATCGTGTCTTTTTGAGTATCAGTCCTTTTGCGAACAAAGGCAATTATCTATACCTTTATTTTACATGTATAAAGATATTGAAGTTATTCCCTTGGTCGGTTGTGGTCAGATTGTTTAAATAGATCATAATTGATTAGTACCTATCTATACACAAAATTTACTAGAAAATCATATTTTATCAGAATTCACAAATCTTAGGGTTGATTTAAAAAGAAAGTACATTATGTGTACTTTAAATATATTAAAAGGAAAATATATTGCTTATTGAGAACTGCTACCATGCCAGGTATGGGCAGCACAGTTCCTTTTTTAGCACGTGTACCCTTTGATGAACTCGGGAATAGGGAAACAATGTCTTGGGATACAATGCATTACAAATATAATTTCAAGGAATAGAAAAGGAATCATTATTTATTAGTACCAACCTATACACATAAAATTTACTATAAAAGCATATTATATCTGATTTCAAAAAAGTTAGGAGTGATTTAAAAAGAAAGTACATTATTCTGAAAGGTGCCCCATGCTTATTGAGTACCTACTGATAATTTGCCAGGTATTAAACAACTGCGGAAAATCTTCCTCACTTCCTCAATACATTATAAATATACTTTATAATACACTTTCAAGGGATAGAGCAGTATGGTTTGTCTAATAATTCAATCATTCCATCAATTATTGCTTCAATACGATATTTTTATATTTTTTGTCGATTGACAATAAGTTTACGTCTATGGAGCAAGAAAAAACAGCGAGGTAAATGAAATTGTCTATGTTTTCACTCTCATTGCTATCTTCGGTGCTCTTCTATGACCCTCTTTGGACCCTCTTTCAGCTCCTCTTCGTCCCTCAGAGGGATTTCCTCCTGACAACGACACGGCCGTGTCGTTGAACGGTTCGCAATCGCCGCCAAGGAATTTAATCACTTATATAGTAAACTGATTTAAATTTTAATTCTTATTTTTATTGCATGCACTTTCATATATATAAATAAATATTGTTTGTTATAAATATTGTTTGTCATCGGCATACTTCGATCCAGTAGGTACACGCTAAGTAAATTAATAATGAAACAAGTGGCTAACCCTAACACAGGCTTAGGTCTTTATGGGTTTTTTTTTTTTCATAAATCATAAATTTTATTGCGAATTTCAATTTAGGTTACATTGCAGATGTTATCGCTAATATAATAAATGGTCTCTAAATTGTACCTTTACAGGCATATTCACAAAATTAATAATACATTTCAAAAATTTACATCAAATTAAAATTATAGTGAAGTCAGATTACATTATTATAAATCTAAATTAATTGTCAATTTCAATACATATCCATTAGTCAAATACCTTGTTAAATACACATTAAATGTCAATCCTACTAACATATTCATTGACACTGTAAAAGCAGCGTTGCAATAGCCATTCTGACAGCCTGGATTTAAAAGACCTATTGTCAAGCAACCTAAGATGTTCGGGGAGACAGTTATACAGCACGATACTCTTTTGTAGATGTCCTTTCAAGCCTGTGGTTTGTACAAGAGGTTCATATATTTGGCCCTTGTTGTCCTTAGAGTCATCTCACTGCGTTTCTTCCAGTATTCTGGGTGAGCTTTTACAAAAACACATACATCTCGAATGTACATGTATGGCAAAGGCAAAATTTTGTGTTTTTTAAATAATAAAGTTGTTACCGTAACACCCCAGCAGCCATTACAAAGTCACCATCGGGGCTGTTAGTGGTACTTATAATATCCTTGGTCACCATATTTGGATCTAGTTATTTAAGGTGTTTAATTATGTAAGCAAATTGTAAAATAAATAAATAAAATAAAATAAAAATATCTTCCAGTAAACAAAGTACTAGTAGTATGGAAATAATATTTGTCTTTAGGCTATGTCGTTATATAATATGACTTCCGACATTCCAGATACGTGGCAGGACCTAGAGAAAGACTACGGCAAAGCGGGCTACAAGCGCATGGTGGCGCTCAAACACCGCTACCCCCACCTGAAGGTCACCATCGCGATCGGCGGCTGGAACGAGGGCTCCTACAAATACTCCAAGATGGCGGAAACACACGAGTCCAGGAGCAAATTCATAAAAAGCGTGCTACTGTTCCTTGAGTGAGTTTTACGCTTATCGTGTATGTAAAGCCTGACCAAAGAAATAAGAAACCTGCTCTGGGGGCGCCACGTGTATATTTTTACGACTATGGCAACAAGTTCCCTTATAAAATTAGTTCCATTGAAATAACGCAATATGGCGAGGTGTCTTATTTCTTTGGTCGGGCTTTATGCCACATAATGGCAACACTAAAATGTAATAGAGAAAGAAAGTTAGTAGTTGTTTTTCTTGAGACTATTTTCGTTTATTCGGATATGAAATAAAGAAAGAAATAGTTTCTTTCTCTCTCTCACGTTTCCGCTCTAGCGGACTTTGTACATTGTTTTGTGCTTTGTAATTAAAATATATCCGAATAAACGAAAATAGCCTCAAGAAACCTTGTTTTCATTAACAGTGTGGGTTTCGAGGTTAACCTACCTCATCAACCCTGGTGGCAGAATTATTGAACCGCCTTAGGCTTCTGACATGACTTTAAAGACTAATCCGTAGATAAATAGCAGGGACCAACGGCTTTATGTGCCTTCCGTAGCACGGAACTATCTTTCTTTTCGGACAATCAGGTGATTCAGCCTGCCAAAGTGACATTTATTCGACGAGTCCCCACCGGGATTCGAACCCGGAACCTCCGTAACGTCAAGCGAGTTCAGTAGTTTCGGAGCCTATTCAATGTAAACAAACAAACGAAAAATCTAATCTTTCCGCTTTATACCGAAGGGTTTATAATATAAGTATACAAAATTCTTGAAAATCATCGTCTTGGACTTATAAGTAGGTTTTACATATTATAAGACTCAACTGTAATCAAGGAAGTGGATATTCTTCTTTCATTTCTTCTTGTTACTAGTATCCCTAATTTTATTTCAGTACATACAAGTTTGACGGCTTGGATCTAGATTGGGAATACCCGACCAGGCGAGAAGGCGGCAGGCCTATGGACAAGGCCAACTATGTGGCTCTGGTTAAAGTGAGTAAACGTGTATTATTTGATAAACCAGTCAAGTGCGAGTTGAACTCGCCTGGAGAGCGATCCGTACAAACGAAGTTTTCCATCAGCCGAAACAACTGGACTGATCGAGTTCTTTGGTGTATGTATGCAAATCCGTGACCCAGACGGATTTGTGACATTAATTAATAATGAATTTCAAACATGGAGGTCACATTTGAGTGGTGACTAGACTTTGTATGACGATCTCAAATATATATTTTTTACAGTTTTACGATAAAAAGTTATGAAGTTATTTAAGAAGAATTGACCATTCCCTCTCCTTATCTCTAATTTTCTTTACTCTACTCTAATTTTAGTACCTACAGGACGTAAAATTAAAAAAAAAGTACTGAAAAAAATATCCCTTCAAAAACTATTGAGCAGTTTTGTGGGACTCTAACTTGTAAGAATAAGTTCGTAATACCATACTATTACCTAATATATTATTATATAATCAATAAAATATATCTTTCCAGGAACTGAGCGAGGCATTCGAGCCGCGCGGCTACATCCTGACGGCCGCCCTGGGTGCGGGCAAGGAGACCATGGAGTCAGCTTACGAGCTCAGCAAGCTCAGCCGGTATCTGACGCTGCTTCACATGATGTGCTACGACTACCACGGCACCTGGGACGGCGTGGTCGGCGCCAACGCTCCTCTCTCTAGCCCCGACGAGAATGACGTCCTCACTGTGGTACGTGAAACTTTTACTTTTGTTTTGTTTTCTTAAAACACTTAACTGCTGGATAGAGGAGCGGTGCCTCCTAACACAGGCTTAATAAGCTTACAAGGAAGCACCGGTCACTAAAATTATTAGGATAAGACTTTTGGAGAATAAAAACATATTTTATTTATTTATGTAAAGCCCGACCAGAGAAATGAAAAACCTCGCCATATTGCGGAATTTCAATGGAACTAATTTTATAAGGGAAATTGTTGTCAAAGTCGTAAAAATATACACGTGGCGCCCCCAGAGCAGGTTTTTTATTTCTTTGGTTAGGCTTTACCTAGCACTAGCCAGCTGATGCAGCTGGTCACTGACTCTGATAGCGCCGCCGGTATTCCGTAGCAGTAGAGGTGAATTTCGTAGTGCAAGTGTCCAGCACCATCATCTCACTACATTTTATACTAGCTTTATACTTATACTTAAACAAATAGGTACCTACCTAATATCGTATGGTTTAGAATAAGACTTTAGATCATGTTTAGATTAACCTCTTTTCCTTTAACTCTGCTTACTGTATATTCTTTTCTCCAGGAGTACACGATCAAATACATGCTGTCCCACGGCGTGAGTCCGTACAAGCTGGTGCTGGGTTTGCCGATGTACGGGAGGAACTTCATACTGCAGGAGCCTGGCACTCGCGAGGTGGAGTTTGGACGCACGCCCGCCCAGGCGCAAGGGTTCAAGGGGCCCTTCACTAGAGAGGCCGGCTTCATGGGGTACAATGAGGTGAGACGAGCGGGTGAGGCGGGTGAATGGGGTGGTGGGGTACAACAAGCTTTTTTTTGAATTGACCTATGCTTGAGTCGAAAAAGTACGAGTAAGCTTCACCGGACTTGCGGGGGAGCGGAAGACTCTACCCCAAAAAAAGTCATATACCAACGCGTCTAGGGGCGGCTCGAGGGAGCCTCGGACCACGGCCTAGCGCGTTGATATTGAAAAACATCGTGAAGGAGACAAGAAGCCACAGAAGACCTCTTTCATCAACTTGCCGTTAATTGATTTAGACGTGAGCGTCGGTGGCTAAGTGGCTAGGGCCGTTGACTTCCATTCGGAAGTACGCACTAGTTCGCAGGTCCAAGCCTCGGCACGTACTAATGTGTTTTCGATTTTCGAATTCATATGTACGTTATTCGACGCTCTTACGGTGAAGGAAAACATCGTGAGGAAACCTCACACACCTGCGAAGTAATTCAAAGGTTGTGTGTGAAGTTGACCAACCCGCACTAGGCCAGCTTGGTCGACTAGGCCAGCTTGGTCGTTCAAGCCTCGGCACGTACCAATATTTCCAATTTGTATGTTCCAGATCTGCATGGAGCTGGTAAACAAGTCTTCCCGCTGGCGCCAGCACTGGCACGAGGGCTCGTCCACTCCCTACCTGCGCGACGGAGACCGTGTAATCAGCTACGACAACGCGCGCTCTATCGCCGCTAAAGTCAAGTGAGTGCGGACACGGCGTACAATAAGCTGCTTTGTATACCGGCGCCATTTTGAGTAATCCTTCTTCCTACTAATATTATGAACGCAAAAGTTTGTGAGGATGGATGGATGGATGTTTGTTACTCTTCCACGCAAAAACTACTGAATTATTTTTAATGAAACTTACAATAATAAGTGTAGGCTACCTTTTACTGCCGGAAAATCCCTCATTTCATGCGAAAAACTGTTAGCGCGAGCGGAGCCACGGGTAGGTACTTACATGAATGAGAATTTGATTTTGAGGTCAATTTAAAAAACTCGGCATAGGTATGATGCTTTGTTGATCAAAATTGGTGCAATAATTATTAGTAATGTTTAATAACTTAAGCGTATAAGAGCGTTTGTCTAATTTTAAAGTGTGTTTGATTGTTTTCAAATTGGTTTTATATGCATACCTTTGTTTATCAGGATGGCGATAGACTACGGCCTCGGCGGTCTGATGGTGTGGAGTATAGATACGGATGACTTCACAGGCGCCTGCGGTCAGGACGAGGGCGCGTTTGTGGACTTCGTGCAGCGATACAACAAGATGGCGGACGACCCCGTGCTGCCGCTCGCTTTAGACAACCTTCAGCTGCCAGATGGTTAGTAACGATACGGTGAGACGTTACGGGACGCCCGGCTGGTGTCATCATCATCATCATCATCATCTCAGCCTGTAGACGTCCACTGCTGGACTGCTGCCTCCCCCAAGGATCTCCACAATGATCGGTCCTGCGCTGCCCGCAACCCGGCTGGTGTAAAACATCGAAAGTAAAAGTTAGTTTGTGATGGCTTCAAGTGGTTTTACAGGTATCTGCTAGATGGCGTAGTACAAGATGTATCTATGAATGTACACTTTATTTACTTAATTAGAGAAGTTTTCTTTAGTAAATATAGCGTGCGTGGCGACCAACGCCGACTCGCCACAGTCGCCACGCTAATAATCAGTTTTACCCCTTTGTTTCACATCAAATATGGAATAAGCTACGAATGGAAAGAGCCATGTCTAAACCCCCCCTTACAGCACCTTCTATCCTCAGATCTTGACCACAGCGCAGCAAAACCGCGGGTCGCTTGGCGGCAGTGTGCGTATTGGTATGTCGCAACCAGCGTCCCTCAACACCAGAAGCTGTGGTCAGGCTCTTAGGCGGATTAATAATTCTGACACCTGAGATATTGAGGCCCATGTCTGTCTAGTATGGTCAAGAGCAGGTCAACCAACGGTTATTAAACGGTACAAGTTCAGTGTCAATCTCAAGCTGCTACATAGGTCACGCTATAATAATAAGACTACCATTCTGTGGATTCCGTACGATGCTAAAGCCTGATCAAAGAAATAAAAAACCTCGCCTTATTGCGGAATTTCAATGGAACCAATTTTAAGACGGAAAATGTTGCCATAAACTTAAAAATATACCTACATGTGGCGCCCCCAGACCGAATTTTTTATTTCTTTGGTCAGGCTTTAGAACAGTTAAATCCGTGTGGCTCTCTGTTTGTCAGTGCCAAATAACAACAATTCGTAACATTCCAGCTTCCCGCCTCAGCAAACGGTCATTCTACTCCACGTCAAACGGGAAACTTCACTTACGTCTGCCAAGATCAGAGTTTTCTAACTACAATCTGATGCGGACCATCAACGACGCGGCGTCACTGGCTTTGGAGGAGAAGCGCATCCTGGACGAGATTGAGAATGTGATCAGGAGCAACGAGGTGGAAGACGAGAAGCCTACGAAGAGTGGGAGCAGGGTAGCCAGCAGTCTGCTTCTGATGCTGTGCGCGTTTAGTTTAGTGTAGTCCAGAGTGTCGAGCGCGAGTTTGGAGTTGGTAACTTACGAAACGTGTTCGATATCGACAACGCAAACGCGACTTGGTATTGAGAAAGCTTCAAAAGTTTGTCAATAGATGGCGTAGCTTGAAAAACATACAAAATCACGATTCCGTTCGTTACCAAGTTGGTTTCACTCCTAAATGTAATAGTTATAGCAGTTATAGTCAAAACATCTCGAATTCACCAAGATTATGGCGTACTTCTGCCTCAAGCGTGGGCAGGCCCCCCCACAAAGTGGACCAACGATCCGAAAAGGGGCGCGGGAGGGAAGCCGCTGGATTCAGGCCAAGTAGGACCGATCGTTGTGACGATCTTTGGGGAGGTTTTGTCCAGCAGTGGACGTCTACAGGCTGAAATTAAAATTATTATGATATTGTTAACGCCTTCTTGACATATTTAAAAATCATGACTTGGTTTTGATGGTGAATTTGGGGCCTTAGTGTAACCAAAATTTACATGGAATACAAAAATAATATATTGCATTGAGATTTGTATAAAGTTAACAAAACAGCAGTTGTATTGTAAGGAATAGCAATCTGTATTGACTATCAGTCACAATCAATACACTTAACATTTTCTTGGCAATGAGTCAGAAGAACTCCTTAAATACATAACAATCATGCAGAACAAAATCTAATGAAAGAATTTGATGCAAGGTGGCCAATTAAGTAACTTAATGTTTAATATGTTAATTTAGAAAATATGTATTAGGATAGTGATGGCTGTAATTATGTTTTCGTACAAGATTCCCATATTGGGCTATTATTATATTTTCAAAAATTAGATTAACTACTTTACTTAGGTTTAAAGCTTTAGCTCTTGCTGTGATGTGTTAATAAAAATACTCAAACATATCAAATCTATGTTTAAAGTAGCTGTAAATTCCCCTATAAGAATTTTTTGAATATGTAATTTTAGATAATAAAATAAACACTTTATATTTTTATACTTAATGTTGTTATTTCTTTCTTCGTATCAGAATTGGACAAAAAGCTTTTAAAGTAAAGAATTTTAAATAAAATGCTTTTTTTTGGAAAATCAGAAAATATATTCTTAAAATGTAACTTATTGAATTAGTTATAAAAGGACTCTCATACAGGCAGGTTTTCTGTATTTATTGGTTCTTTTATTATTATTATTATTATTATTATTATTATAGATGGGATCAACCTGATTTCAATTAAATGCTGATAGTGAGTCGGGAGAAGATTTAAATCTTAAGGGGCAACGCAAACAGAAGACGGCGAGGCGAGGGTACGGTGCAGGCGCGGCGATGTATCAATCAAAACCAAACCTTAAATATATTGACATACGGCGGCGCGGCGGTCTCGCGCCGGCTCTCGACGCGCCGCGCGCTACTCGATTTTGGCATGCCGTTTTCAACCGTATGTCAAACCAGTTTCAGTCGATGCACCGCCGCGCCTGTGCCGTATCCTCGCCTCGCCGTCTTCTGTTTGCGTTGCCCCTTATAACTCACAAAATACGAAAACCTATTGTTTTTTTGTGGCTTCCAGCTGTGGATGACATAACATAAACACACACACACAAAAAAGAGTGTTCGGTATGTGAGTAAAATGACGCAAGTCCCGGATAAAGTCCGCCAGGAACCATTGAAACCAGATTAAAGGTTAATAGAAAAGATCCTTAGGTACCGGTATGAGAATCTTTTTCACATGGAATTTTACATTAAGGTTTAAAAGTAAGTAAATCTAAAGTAATCTAAGATTTATTTGTATCTTTCATTTTCTCCAGTTGTTGCCTGAAACAAGCGAAACAGACCTATTAGATACATGAGCGAATCATTTAGTCTCTGTCTTAGAAACATTTAAGAGTTACAGAGCATGACTAAGCAAAATGCTTAAAAAACTAACCTCAACTGCTGATTGAAATCGTCTTGTACGATGTCGTCCTCCCAATTGTCTTCCCACACGGACACATCTTCATCATCAGCGTCTTCCGCGCCCCAATCTGATGAAAACAGCAGATAAACAGGTCAGTCCTCATCAGAAAAACAATGAAAATACTAGTCCAACAAGTAGCAGTCAATTACATACTTTCAGCGGGAAATTCTTCAAATTCGTCGTCTTCCTCTAAGAGGCCGAGGTCTACCTTAGGTTTATCAGCCATTATGCTGCGAGAATTTATAGGAATTTAGGCTAAATACGGAAAAATTAGTGAAATTGCACGGAAAGCTTGCCTGGACAATTTGACAGCATAGATTTTTTTTTTTAATTCTGGCTTTGACTTCTAGACTTGTTGTTGTTGTCATACCAAAATCTCGATTGAGTCATATAAATGAGTCAAATCATGCAATATTCTAGCAGTCAGTCAGTCAGTGCCCGCCGCCCACCACACTAATATCAGCTGCACTTTGACATAAACATGACAGCTCTGTGAAATTTGTGTTGTGTTTTTGAAAATGTGTTTTCAATATTCATAGAAATGCCTTTAATTATTATTTGTGGGACACCAGTAAGTGGAAAAACTACTAGAGCGAAGGAACTGAAGGATTTCTTTGAGAAAACTCACAGCAAGCAAGTTGACATAGTTTCAGAAGCAGAAGCTATCACCAAGTTAGGTTATGAGAAAAATGAAACATATTTGGATGCCCAGAAGGAAAAGCGATTGAGAGGATATTTAAAATCGGATGTAATTAGGCTCGTTAGCAAAGACACTGTCGTTATCCTTGATGGAAGCAACTATATCAAAGGTATGTAAACATTAAAATTAATATGATTTTAATGAAGTAAACCATGTTCTTACCATACATACTAACTTCTTCTCAACTTCTAAGAATATGTTAAATTTTAGAACTTAACATCACAATAATTTCCAAAAAAACCAATTATTTTATTTTTTTCTCTCTTCAGGTTGCCGCTACGAACTCTACTGTGCCTCTAAGAATTCAAAGTCAACTCTATGTACAGTTTACACAATAAAGAACCATGACGAAGCTTGGGCAGACAACTTAAAAAGGAAGAAAAAGGATGAGAACAGTACTAATAGTGAGAGTAAAAGAGATGGCCATAGCTGTGAAGCGGAGCCTTACACTGAAGAAGTTTTTAACGCTTTAACTAGGCTAAGGTGATTTTAAACTCGCCAGTACTTCAGGTTTTTATTTAGAATTGGAATAGTAATTGTAGATTGAGAAATGAAACTTTTAAAGTACCCTTTCTTCCCTTTCAAAACTTTGTAAAAAATTTTCAAGATGCCTCTTTCTCCAAATGCCCAATTAGCAGAATGTCTCTTGCATAATAATTTCCCAGCATCAGCACATCAGCTAGAATGATACAGAACAATGTTGCTTAATAACTTTAGTGGTAGGACATCTATCTTTTTTTAGTACTAATTACAGGAACACACATTGTAGTAGAAGAATTTTATTGACAGTCTTCTCGAGTATATTGGTCCATGGTTAAGGTATTGGACAATATTAGTTCCAAAGACTAATTCACAATTATGTTTATTATCAAAATGTTCCTATTTTGTTTCCTATCTTCTGTACCCTCTTTTTGACGTGACAACGTCTTCAATTCAATTCAATATTTATATAATTTGGCTTCTGTCATTATTGACAATTCTGCCAGTGTCAGGGTTTGAGAAGTACACGTTTTTTTTTTTTTTTTTTTTTTTCGTTTCTGCCAAATAGTCGGTTTTGAGGTCCAAAACCTAAAACAAAGAAGACAACACAATACGATTAGTATTCTACCCCACTACATGAATGTTATAAAAAAAATATATATAAAAAAAAAAAAAAATAGAAGGCATAAAATAGAAATAGGGATTAGTAATTATAATTTTATATTGTACTTTTCGATAAAATTGCCCAGTACATTAATAACATG
Organism: Teleiodes luculella; assembly: GCA_948473455.1. NCBI lineage: Eukaryota > Metazoa > Arthropoda > Insecta > Lepidoptera > Gelechiidae > Teleiodes > Teleiodes luculella. Next base: position 3,568,703 of record OX419608.1, read on the forward strand.
GGGATCTGAAGAGGCAAGAACGCAATCGATATTGAAAGGGCGTGGGAAAGCAGGAGGAAGAATGTCATATAAAGAAACGGGGAATCTGGTGCAATCAAAGAAAATATCGTCGCACGTAATCTCAATTGGCGTAAGGGACAAACCCCTACTTTACAGTATGACCAAAAAACGATTTTTTTTTCAGAAATCTGTTTATAACTTTTTTGTTTTTGAAGTTATAAAAAATGCCTTAAAGAAGACAATATCTATATTTCCTTTCTGTTCCTACCCGCAGAGTTCAAAATGTTGAAAACAGCTGAATAAAGAAGTTAGTGCCCTTTACGTCCTCACATTTTTGACATATTTTTACCTCAAATTGGGTGATAAAAGACGAAAATGTAATTTTGATACAGAAATTAAGGGCGTAAATGTATTTTAATTCAGAAATTAAGGTCGTGAATAATAAAAAAAATATAAAAAGACACTTTTATCTGACAAATTTTGTAATTATGGAACATTTCAACAATGAATTAGGCATTTATTGGTATTTCAATAAATTATTCATTCAAAAAAATAACTTTCATTACTCTTTTTTTCTATTTTGTACAAATTTTTGGGATATTCAAGGGAGACAGCTTCCAAAGAAGAAGCCATAGCAGTGGATTAAATTATAGGCGGTTGTAGTACGCCACATACAAAAAACTATTTACTAAAAGAGTAAAAAAATTATATTTTTAAAATTATACAAGCAATAAAGAGACAAAAAAGTTGTCATTATAACAAAATCCATAATATATTTCTTAATTTTCGACAGCCAATCGCTTCAGTCAGTCACAATTACAATATATCACAAAGTTTTTGAGTGATTATTGAAATACTAATACCTATCTTAATTAATATTGATTGGTAAGCTGTAGTGAAATGTGTGAATTATTACAAAATCAACGGTATATTAACGGTAATAATCTTTTTTAGTTGCTGACGATACAGAATTCTTTAATTCAAATTATTTCAGCCTTAAAATTTATAATTTTCTCATACATAATACTTAAACTACCCACGTAAAGCAAAATTTGTCAAAAATGTAGGGACATAACGTGCAATACCGCTATTTGATGTACCTACATTAACCCTTTATAAGGCAAAACAACTTTATAAAATGCATTCGTTTTCAACTTTATGTTAAGGGTATAAGGTTAAAATTACGGTGGCAATATAGTGGCCACTGCCTTGTAAAGGTTTAAATTGCAGTATTTTGTGTCGTAAGCAACTAGTTAGCAAAATTACTAGAGTATTAAAGTACAACTCATCGATTCAAAGTTCCCTTACGACCCAAATATACATCTGAAGTATATTTGATTGTGGCTGTAAGAAACAATATTTTTAATTTGCCATAATTTTACTTAGCCAAAGGCCTTTACAACCTAAATTTTTTTAATAAATGAACCATACCTCGCTTTTTGTCAAATAAATCTGGATAGGGCATGAAAATTTACAGGTCGTAAAGGGTTTTTTTAAAGAGATATCAAAATTTCAAATATACAGTCAGATAGAGCTCGGCGAGCTGAACAAGAATATGTAAAAAACTCATTCGGCCATTTTGTCCCTTACGCCAATTGAGATTACGTGCGACGATATGGTCCACAGTACCCTCATCAAGACCGCATTCACAGAGGGAATGATCCCTAACCCTTATTTTTGCTAAAAAATGAGGTGAGCAATTATGACCTAGTCGCAAACGGATTATGGTAGAAGTTGTAAATTTACTGAAAACGCGAAACTTAAAAAACCATGGCTTAATTGGAATGTTTGGTTGAAGGCTACCATAATGTTTACCTTTAAGAAGACGCGAACGATTCCAATCCTCTGACCAACGGTCTTTTAAATTAGAGCTGGCAAGAGATCGCAGGTCTTGAGAAAAGCAATTAGAGTAAGTCTCAGTACCGTTACGGATTGACCATTTGGCACACAAGTCAGCTTGTTCATTGCCGGAAATGCCAGAATGACCGGGAATCCACGCGAGAATTACTTCAATCCCTGCAGATTTACACTTAAAAAGGAGTTCACGAGTTTTGAGGTTAACAGGATGAACATTATGAGAGCGGAAAGGAAATTTTAAAATATCTTCAAGACAACTGAGACTATCTGTGAAGATAATAGTTTTATCTAATTTGTGCGATTCCACAAGAGAAACAGCTTCAAAAATAGCAATTGACTCGCCCGAAAAAACTGTAAGTTTAGAAGGGCATTTAAAACTTAAGACTACATTCATCCGTGGTACCCAAACAGATGAACCAACAGGATCATGGTCAGATTCCTTAGAGGCATCTGTAAACATAGTTAGCCATCCGGGGAACTTATCATCTAATAATTTATTAAAAATTGTATTTGCACCAGTTTGCTCTTTACTAATACCAAAAAAGGTGATAATATTAGGCTTAAAAATAAGAGCATGGAAGGGAAGTGCAAAAATAAGATTTCCAGGAAATTGGAAGACAGGAGAAGCCTGACGAAATTTTTGGTAACTATTATAAAGACAAGGGGATTGTTTATGGGACCAATAATTTGAAGAACTTATTAAGTTGGAAAGTTGAACGAGAGAGTTTAGCAAAGGATGGGAAGAATTTTGAGCGATTTTAAGGAAAAACCTATCAGAGAGGTACTGTCTTCGAAGGAAAAGAGGAGGATCTAAGCATTCAACCTGAAGCGCCTTAATGGGGGAGGATTTCATGGCTCCAGAGATGATACGGAGGCATTTGGCTTGTATTTTATCCCAGTAGACTAGGGCAGTCTTATTGCAGGGCTCGAGAAGAAAAGAACCATAGTCAAAATGACTCCGGATTATGGCATTGTAAAGGAGTTTTTGGGTATAAGGGTGAGCACCCCACCAAACACCTGAAAGAGCTCGTAAAACATTGACCCCTCGCTCACATTTATCTTTAATATAATTGAGATGAGCAGTTCCAGTCATACGAGCGTCAAAAAATACTCCCAAAAATTTTACTCGATCACAAACTTCGATAGTATCGTTCTCCAGTACAATATCAATAACCGGTATGAGTCTTTTCCTAGTAAAGACCACCACGGAACACTTGGGGACAGATAAAGATAGACCATGATCCAATAACCAGTCATTCACATTTTGGATAGCACAATTAAGGCGAACAGTGCAGTCTGTAATAGATTCAGATGAATAATATAACGCGATATCGTCTGCGTACTGTAAAATACTGCAATCAAACGAGCATGAGGAATCAAGCTCAGCTGTGTATAAGTTATATAATAAAGGGCTTAAAACCGATCCTTGTGGCAAACCTTTCCATACAGTTCTTGGAGAAGATAGAGAGCCTTGAACCCGAACAGATATGGTACGAGCCATTAAAAGGTTGCAAATAATATTAACCATCCTCGGAGGTAGACGGAGCTGAAGCATTTTCTGTCTGAGTAATGGGAGGAGAACACAATCGTATGCTGATGCAATGTCAAGAAAAACACCAACAAGATAATGATCTCTAGAGAAAGCTAGACGAACCTCTGAAGAAAAAATACTTAGGCTGTCCAGAGTGCTCATGCCCTTACGAAACCCAAATTGAGATTTAGACAAGATACCTCTGCTTTCCAATATCCACTCCAATCTGTTTTTAATAAGATGTTCCATGATTTTTGCCAGGACCGAAGACAAGGCAATAGGTCTGTAGGAAGAAGGGTCTTTAGGGTCTTTGTTGGGTTTAAGAATTGGAATGATAATTTGATGTTTCCATGAATCAGGTACAACACCAGTTAGATAAATTATATTAATTATGGAAAGGAGAATTAATTTTGAAGAATCAGAGCATTTTTTTAATAAAGGAATAGGGAATACCATCAATACCTGGAGAAGAATCATGGAGGTGGTCTAGAACAGAGGAGAATTCATCCATCGAGAATGGTTCATCCATTCGATCATAAGAAGGAGGGGCAGGAGAGGAAGAAGGGAGACAACTTTCCGAAGGAACAAAAGGAGGGGCTAATTTGTCGAAGAATTCATTAATCCAAATAGAGGAATCATTAGAGGCAGAATCATTATAGGAAAAAGAACCACGAAACCTTTTAAAATTTTTCCAAACTAACGAAGGGGGGACCCTGGGAGACAAATTCTCGCAAAAACGAGACCAACCACTGCGCTTTTTAGCAGATAAATCCCTTTTAGACTTCGCGTTAAATTTCTGGAAGGCCAGGAAGTTCTCAAGTTAGGGATCATCGACAAAAATTTCCTCTAGTTCGTCACGCCTATGGATGATTTCTGTGCATTCTGAATCCCACCAGGGAGG
>OX419608.1:3573191-3743884 GCA_948473455.1 Teleiodes luculella
GAAGAGCTCGCCGAAGAAACTCCACAGGCGTTGCATCTTTCAAACATATTTTTAGCATATTGGGTCACCCATAAGGCGGACCGACGCGCGACAATCTAGCGGCAAGCTTGGGAGGCCTTTGTCCAGCGGTGGTCGTCTACAGGCTGAGATTATGATAATGATGAATATGTAATGTTTTGTTTGCAGAAGAGGTGATGGGCAGTGGACCGGATTCGCTGGCGACAGGCTTGCTGTGTGTCGACAACCTCACGCTGGAGGAACACATCGGTAACACACACACACACCTACACAACATACATACATACACACATATACACAAAAAGCCAAAACAGCTATTTAATAATGGAAGCAGCAGATAATCACAGCAGACTAATATAAAGTTACCTCCATACCATCTGACCGCATCGGTGTGAATATGAGCGCGCCGTCACGCACACGCTTGCATTGAGCCCATACTGCCCCCCCCCCCCTTATTGTATGCTAGTGTGTGCGTGACAGCGCGTGCCTACACGGCGCGCGGCGCGGACGCACACATTCAAACCGACAGCGGCACGTTTGTATGAAGATACTCGTAACTTACTGGTTTTACTGTGGTATGATGATGTATGGCATTGTTTGCAGGTCAGGGCAAGTTCGGTTCGGTGTGGCGCGGTTCGCTGGGCGGTACGGCGGTGGCGGTCAAACTGTACAGCAACCCAACCGCGTGGCACAAGGAGGCCGCTATATACGCTCTGCCGCACCTCGCACACCCCCAACTTACTCAAATACTACGGTAAGCGCTCACTAATCATTACTTTTTGACGTGACAACGTCTTATAATTCGATGGAGCCGGCTGCACGCACGAAAAAACATGACGCAATGCGGCGTTACCGCGCGGCTCAGGGGTTCCATTTAAGGCTTGAAGTGCAAGCGAGAGCGCGGAACGAGCGCATAGAGGCACAATCGTTGACACGTTCAACTATCCGACATTACAGACAACCGCTTTTTTCAACAGATACCGCGCCCGATTTTACATATTACGCTCGTAACTATTAACTGCTAATGTGCCCGATTCTACATTTTACGCTCTAACTTAAATTTAAAAATCATATGTACCTTTCAAGTTCTTAAGAACGAAAAGGGACAGGTGATTGCCAACCTATGTTTAAAGACGTCAAACATCGATTTTACGCGTAGTTTAGCAGAAAAAGACATCCCGACTAAATTAAGCGAGCTATCACACTGGCGACAAGGACAAAGTCGTGCAAAAACGAAAAGGGACGCAGTTATGCGCAAGAGTGAGCGCGATGTATTTGTATCTCATTCTAACGCATAACTGCGTCCCTTTTCGTTTTTGCACGACTTTGTCTTTGTCGCCAGTGTGATAGCTTGCTAAGCTGAATTTGACAGCTGCGCTGCTTATTTTAAATATCATTCATTCAAAATTAAATTCATTCATCTCCCATCCTTTTCGATTCCCATATGAATGAACGAGACTAACAACTTAAATTTAGAGATTTTAGCGGCCACGGCATAATTGAGCCCTGAAATTTTTGAGAGACTGAGACTTGAATTTTTTTTAGAGCGAAATAATTAGAAGCAGTCTATAATATTAGTATGTTTGTTGTTGTGTGATGGCACTGGTCGGTCACTCCATACAGAAAACGCGTTTTGACAAGCTACTTCTTTTTGAATAACAACTGAATATCAACTACAAGTCAATGGCGTTAGGCGCTATGTAAAACACCCCTGAACACCCCTGGTAGAGTCCCGCGGCGCCTGCGGGGTGCGGGGCGTGGGGCGCTATATCGGGGGGGAAACTCATTTTTAACCCCCGACGAAAAAGAGGGGTGTTATAAGTTTGACGTGTGTGTCGTGGCATCGTAGCTCTTAAACGGATGCGGCGATTTTGATCTAGGTTTTTTTGTTTGCAAGGTGTCATAATCGAGAGTGTTCTTAGCTATGATCCAAGAAAAGTTGAAAAGTCTTTTCTAGTTGTTGAAAGGATCAAGTAACCGTTTTGTGTCGGGGGTTATTTTTTATTTTATTTAGTGTTATAAAGCGGGGCGGTGAGTGTCCTTTCTGTACGGGTTAGTAGTATTATTTTCTTCTGTGGTCATGGTATGTGCACAGAATACCAAATAGTAGTCCCTACAGAAGTTGCACTAGGCGACATAATTCATATTTTACATGTTCTGTAACCTATGTGTGGAGACCTGTAATTGGCTTTCTGTTGCTATTGTATGTTTCATAATATGTAAGCATAGCTGTTGGTCTTCCTTGTATTAATAAATAAATATAAATTGCAACCCTAGCTTCGTTATAATAAAGTGCAATTCAGATCGCACGGCGCTAGGCGAAAATAAGTAATTGCTGCATCTCTCTCTCTCTTGTATTGCGCCACTCTACGTCACACGTTTAGACAATGGGGAATTGGTCCTGGGTCGGCCCGAGACCGCTCGGCCGGGCGGTAGGTAGTTATAGCGCGCAAGTACATGCAGTGACGGAGGCCTGGTGTGTTTGTTGTGTAGGCAGCGACGCCCGCGCCTCATTAGACGGCGGCCGCTCGCATTTGCTGGTCCTGGAGCTGTGTTCGGGCTCGCTGCGCAGCCGGCTGCAGGCCGCGCCCGTCACTTGGGCGGAGTTCGCGCACCTAGCGCACGGGCTGGCGAGCGCGCTGGCACACCTGCACACGCCCGGTCAGTGTATACACACACACACACACATACACACACACACACACACACCTAGCGCACGGGCTGGCGAGCGCGCTGGCACACCTGCACACGCCCGGTCAGTGTATACACACACACACACACATACACACACACACACACACACCTAGCGCACGGGCTGGCGAGCGCGCTGGCACACCTGCACACGCCCGGTCAGTGTATACACACACACACACACATACACACACACACACCTAGCGCACGGGCTGGCGAGCGCGCTGGCACACCTGCACACGCCCGGTCAGTGTATACACACACACACACCTAGCGCACGGGCTGGCGAGCGCGCTGGCACACCTGCACACGCCCGGTCAGTGTATACACACACACACACACCTAGCGCACGGGCTGGCGAGCGCGCTGGCACACCTACACACGCCCGGTCAGTGTATACACACACACACACCTAGCGCACGGGCTGGCGAGCGCGCTGGCACACCTACACACGCCCGGTCAGTGTATACACACACACACACACACACACCTAGCGCACGGGCTGGCGAGCGCGCTGGCACACCTGCACACGCCCGGTCAGTGTATACACACACACACACACACACCTAGCGCACGGGCTGGCGAGCGCGCTGGCACACCTACACACGCCCGGTCAGTGTATACACACACACACACACACACACACCTAGCGCACGGCCTAGCGAGCGCGCTGGCACACCTACACACGCCCGGTCAGTGTATACACACACACACACACACACACCTAGCGCACGGGCTGGCGAGCGCGCTGGCACACCTGCACACGCCCAGTCAGTGTATACACACACACACACACACACACCTAGCGCACGGGCTGGCGAGCGCGCTGGCACACCTACACACGCCCGGTCAGTGTATACACACACACACACACACACACACACACCTAGCGGACGGGCTGGCGAGCGCGCTGGCACACCTACACACGCCCGGTCAGTGTATACACACACACACACACACACACACACACACCTAGCGCACGGGCTGGCGAGCGCGCTGGCACACCTGCACACGCCCGGTCAGTGTATACACACACACACACACACACACACACACCTAGCGCACGAGCTGGCGAGCGCGCTGGCACACCTACACACGCCCGGTCAGTGTATACACACGCACACACACACCTAGCGCACGGGCTAGCGAGCGCGCTGGCACACCTACACAAGCCCGGTCAGTGTATACACACACACACACACACACACACATACACTCTTGATAATAATAATAATCATCATACCAATATTATAAAGAGAAAAGTTTTATATTTTTATGTGTGTGTTTATGTTTGTAATGATTAAACTCAAAAACTACTGAACCTATTTCAAAAATTCTTTCACCATTAGAAAGTTACATTCACTTTGAGTAACATAGGCTATCATTTACCGCAGGGAAATGCCTCTTTCCCAAAAAAAAAACTGTTAACGCGGGCGGAGCCGCGGTGGAAAGCTAGTAATATTATAAAGGCGAAAGTTTGTGAGTGTGTATGTTTTTTCTTCACGTCTAAATGGCTGGAGCGATTTCAATGAAATTCGGTATGGAGTTAGCTGACACCCTGGATTAACACATAGGCTACTTTTTACCACGGGATAATGCCTCATTCCCACGGGAAAAGCTGTTAACGCTAGCGGTTCCGGAAAGGGCGGGCGGAAAGCTGGTATGTAATATAATTTTCAATTGTCTGGCAAGTAAGCAATGTTTGTTTGTTGTTCACTAGTGGGCTCGAAGCCGTGCGTGGTTCACCGCGACGTGAACAGCAACAACGTGCTGGTGGTGAGCGGGGGCGCGCGGCTCGCAGACCTCGGCCTGGCGCAGCCCGTGCCGCCGCGCGCGCCGCAGCACCAACCCACCAGGATCGCTGAGGTCTCTACACACTACACATACACAGAATACCAAATAGTAGTCCCAGCAGAAGCTGCACTAGGCGACATAATTCATATAAATTGCAACCCTAGCTCCGTTATAATAAAGTGCAATTCAGATCGCACGGCGTTAGGCGAAAAGAAGTAGTTGCTGCATCTCTCTCTCTCTTGTATTGCGCCACTCTACTAACACATTTAGGGAATGGGGAATTGGGTCCGCAAAAGGCCCGAGACCGCTCGGCCGGGCGGTAGGTAGTTATAGCGCGCAAGTACATGGAGTGACGGAGGCCTGGCACTACACAGTACCACACAATACCAAATATAGGACTGCCTTTTTCTTTTGTTTTTTTTTTAATTGCTCTATGCTTAACTCGAAAAAGTACAACGGATCAAGCTACACCGGACTTGTTACAAGTCCGGTGTAGCTTGATCCGTTGTACTTTTTCGCCACATAGTCCCTTGATCCGTCACATAGTCCCTACAGAGGGTTAACGTAGCGACATCATTCAAATAAATTGCAACTCTAGCTCCGTTACAGTAACGAACGAAATCAACGCACTTATTCCTTTATCTTACAGGCGGGAACTCTCCGCTACCTAGCTCCGGAGGCCCTCGAAGGCGCGTTAGACTTAACCGAAGCGCGAGCGGCCCTCTGCGCCGTGGACGTGTACGCACTGGGCCTAGTCTTGTGGGAGATAGTGTGGCGTTGCAGCGGGGCCCATAACGGACCGGTCCCGCCGTACGCCCTGCCCTACCAGCATCATGGTGTGGGAGATAAGCCCACATTGGCACAGATGCAGGTAAGTAATCTCTCTAGTTGTTGACCTGATAAAGGCTTTTGACACCGTATCTATCCCCATCCTTTTGCCCAAACTCAGCTTGTTAAGGCATTCGTGGAAACATACTTCTTTTTCTTACCATCTATCTTTAGAATCGCAAATAGAAAGTGAGACTTGATAACTATACCAGTGGTTATGGAGATATATCGATCGGTGTGCCTCAGGGTAATATCCTTGGCCCAACATTGTTTGTAATATATATTAATGATCTATGCGACATACATGACGGTCAAGAATGAGCAAATCTTTTCGTGTGTCGTTGACATTGCAACGCAACGTGTCCGAAGCCTGCCTAAGGGTGCTAACAGACCAATCGATCGATCGTCAACCGACAAAAACGGTCACGATCGATGTTAGAATGGATTAGTCGACGTCAAACTATAGTTGCTATCAAGTCAGCAGGTCTACTACATAATGCGGAAGTAGCTGTCACAAACGACATAATGACAGATCTTATATACATAAATAAATAAATAAATACATGTAGTTTGTTTATTAGGTGTAGTTTACGTTTTATATGTGATGGTTGATTATTTGAATACTTTGTGACTGTACGAACACTTTGGGCACTAACAGTTTGCCTGCTATTCTTATGTTCCTCCTAGATACTCAAAGGTTGACTGGAAAAAATCCCTTATGGGATAAGTCCGACTTTGTTCAACTGTTCTGTATATGGTATGTTCTTTTATGTTTTTATGTGCAATAAAATGTTTACAAACAAACAGATCTACTATGGCTCTTTTGTCACTATGTCGCGTTTGACAGCATCTCGAGCTTCTCACGCGTTACGTATTAAGCTTGCAGACCAGTCAATCAATAAATCGATTGGTCTGGTAACACCCTAATCGTCGAGTACTATAAACTTGAAACATATCCAATGGTGTCCGTTTAGAGCGTGGTGTCGCGTGCGAAGGGGCGCCCCCCCTCCCCCCCCGGGCGGCCCGCGGCCCCCCGCCCGCTGCGCGTCGCGCTCGACACCTGCCACGAGTGCTGGGACCACGACGCGGAGGCACGGTCAGTCACACACACACACACACACACACACACACACACACACACACACGCCCCCCCCCCCGGGCGGCCCGCGGCCCCCCGCCCGCTGCGCGTCGCGCTCGACACCTGCCACGAGTGCTGGGACCACGACGCGGAGGCACGGTCAGTCACACACACACACACACACACACACACACACACACACACACACACACAACACAAACACTGATCGCACACACCCACACTTTTTTTTTTTTTTTTTTTGAATTGACCTATGCTTTTGTCGAAAAGGTACGACAAATCAAGCTTCACCGGACTTGCGGGGGAGTGGAAGACTCTACCCCAAAAAAGTCATATACCAACGCGTCTAGGGGCGGCTCGAGGGAGCCTCGGACCACGGCCTAGCGCGTTGATATTGAAAAATATCGTGAAGGAGACGACGCCTGAGGGGGCACACACCCACACACAAACACACTACCATACACACACCTACTATACTAACGTTCACTGCTTAGAGTATAAATAGAATAATTTCTTGCAGGGATAGAGTACGCCTAACCGAGTATGAACCGTAAGCACGGATATGAACAGTCCGAATATTTTCAGCGCGTTCGTTTAGTATGAAATGGTTTTCGGAACTGATCATTTTTTCCGGTGAAAATAAGTAATTTAATAGGAGAACATTTTGAAATGTGCAGTGATAAGTTGACTCGAGGAACAAATTCAAAAAGAAAAATGTTATTGGTTTCACCGCTCATGCAAAATCTGCTTACTCTTGACATAAAGGCAGCGGAGCGATGCGCGTGCTCTATGTATATTTATTCTCTAAGGTTCATTGCATCAATCATGATAGTGCTTGCTTGCTTGAGTGCGTTTCGAGATTAAGTATTATTGAGCCACCTAAGGGTCTGGCCGCAGCTTCTGACTGGCTGGAACATACCTTCGAATCTCAATATTAAAATTCAACTTTTCATACAAAGTAGTCGGTCGCGTTGGGGAAAGTTATTCAGTTTCATCGGTAGGTTCCTCCCTTAAATTATTATGCGCTGATCTATTTATATCCTGTATACTTCTCTGCGTTCGCTTCTTTTTTAATCCCTGTCGAAAAAGAGGAGTGTTATAAGTTTGAAATAGCTAGTATTACTTTATTTAGAAACAAACTTACAGATTGGTTGTTAAAAAACTGCTTTTATACTATTAAACAATATCTAGAATATAAAGAAGGTTCACTATACATTCATAGTACATAAAAAAATATTTTGTATATAAAATTTTATTATAATTGTATTAGAGGTAAATAATTGTGTCTTATAATGTACCTAAACAAATGTTATTAAAAATAATAACATTTTATTGATCTAAAAAAAAAACATCAAAATTTGCACGCTGATTTTGTTCGGCAGTCTACAATGCTATGCTACCTAATGTAATTTTATTTAAGACCTTGTATTACTTGTACTCTTGCAAATAAATTTCTTTATCTTTATCTTTGACGTATCTGTGGCATCGTAACATTGTAGCTCCTAAACGGATTCTCCGATTTTGATCTAGTTTTTTTTTTGTTGGTAGAAGACGTCACAATCGAGAGTGTTCTTACCTATGATCCAAGAAAACATTTACAGCCGTTTGAAGATTATCAGTCCTTTTCTAGTTGTTGAAAGGATCTAAGTAACGGTTCTGTGGCGGGGGTTATTTATATTTATAATTTAAGTTTATTATACTCGTTGTTTGTGTGTTGCAGACTGACGGCGGTGTGCGTGGAGGAACGCATGAACGAGCTGAAGCAATCCCTGCGAGCCGCCGCGCCGCTCACACACGACAACAACCTGCACACACACGGTAAACCAACACAACAATTAGCACACACACGGTAAACCAACACAACAAACTGCACACACGCGGTAAACTAACACAACAACCTGCATACACACGGTAAAGTAATACAACAACCTGCACACACACGGTTAGCTAACACAACAACCTGCACACTCACGGTAAACTAACACAACAACCTGCACACACACGGTAAGCTAACACAACAATTAGCACACACACGGTAAACCAACACAACAACCTGCACACACACAGTAAACTAACAACAACCTGCACACACACGGTAAACTAACACAACAACCTGCACACACACGGTAAACTAACACAACAACCTGCACACACACGGTAAACCAACACAACAATTAGCACACACACGGTAAACCAACACAACAACCTGCACACACACGGTAAACTAACAACAACCTGCGCACACACGGTAAACTAACACAACAATTAGCACACACACGGTAAACCAACACAACAACCTGCACACACACGGTAAACCAACACAACAACCTGCACACACACGGTAAACTAACAACAACCTGCACACACACGATAAACCAACACAACAACCTGCACACACACGGTAAACCAACACAACGTTTAGCACACACACGGTAAACCAACACAACAATTAACACACACGGTAAACCAACACAACAACCCCTGCGATTGAGCGTAAAATTGCGTGATAGAAACAAACAAGAACCTGTTCCTAACCCTAAGAGTGCTTTACCACCAGAGATGAGCGAGAATGCGTAGCGAGGAATGTGTTTGTAAAGATCCAGTAGAAACGCTCCATTTACCTGACCTCGATCACTGCAGTGATTCTAATTGGTTATCCACAAACACATTCCTCGCTACGCATCACCATTTAGTGTGTGTCTCTGGTGGAAACGCAACCTTAGAACAGTGTGATAAGGGAAACATGTGGAGTGTATGTACGTGAGGAAACTCCAAACATACAGTATTTTAATTATCTCAATGTTAAGTCTCAACAACGTATAAAAACGAACCAATCCCTTCATTGCAGACTCGGGCGTGGCCCCGGACAGCGATAAGAACTCCAACGTGACATCAGCGCAGGTGTGTGACGTCACACCCCCCGCCCCGCACACCGGCCGCAACGCGTGCATACAGCGCAACACGCACACAGACACAGAACAAGCACACACGCACACACTCATACACAAGAGCCTTAAGGACATTACGCAGAACGAACCCATACAAGCGCATGCTAATATCGAACAAAATTGCCTTTCGGTTGCCAGGATAGATAGAACGCGAATTCCTCTAATGCATTATGAGAATTCTAACGAAGTCAGGTCTTACCAGCGACCTATAGAGTTTGTCCCGAACGATGTCAGCGCCCACGAAGAAAGAAAGGGACCGAAAGAAACTAATTTACTTCAAGATGTCAAGATAGATAAGCCTAAATGGGGTTTGAGGAGGTTTTTTGAGAAGAAACTTGGTAAGAGCAAGTTGGAGACTGAAGTCAAATTGGTACCAGAACTTTCTAATGGTACCGCTCAGAATGGAAGGACGAAAACTACTATAGTTAATGGTAGAAGTGATCGACCAAGCAACTTAGTTTTAGACCAAGAAAGACACTATAACTTTGAAATTCCATGCACCTTATCACCGCCGAATAGAACTCTATCTCCAACCATGCTTATGGAATCAGATTTAAACAGAGAAAATAGAGTATTCGGTTTCAAAGAACTGCCTTCATCTGACGAGAATAGAACTCCGAATCAAATATTTGCTGTTATAGTTCCCAAAGCGAAACCAGCTGATTATTTAATAGAGATGCAGAACGCTCGAGGCAGCTCAGATAGTATGAAAAACTCAGTTCGTACCTCAATGTCTTCTCAAAGTTTCATGAAAAGCGGTCACTCGGAATCCGAAGATTCTACTGTGAAAAAACGTCTAAGCTGTGATAATAAGATACTGAACAGCGGTAGATCTTCAAGAGCTAGCGTTAATTTGGAGCTACAATATATGGAGAACAATCCAGAAAATGACAGCCCGTACGATATAAATTCTGAATGTTCGAGCAGTGAAGACGAACAGCTGATGTTGCTATCAGAGAACGGAGGTTCAAAGATAACTATGCAAGCGATACCGAAACCGGAAGAGAGGAAGAAGTATCAAAACGACGTCTTAAAAGAAACCAGTCACAAAACAGAATTAGGATTCAACTTCCAGAACAGATATCAGAATTTTGACAATGAGTTTAGCGACCCACATGATAAAGAGAATTTAGTAACAGTATACAGTGGAGACAATCCGGTTTACATAGCCGCTTTGAACGGCGAAATTAACACGACAGATTTGAAAATCCACACGGAAAACGAAAAGCCGAAATCGCCGAAGCTTTCAGTGAAAAACCTGGTGATAAAGCGACAGCATTCCTTGGAGCAGGTAAGCGAGATATTTTGTTCATCGGGGGATGTGAGTTTGTTGAATCCTGCGGGGAGGGTGAAGACTCCGGGGGACCTGCCCGCGGCGGTGCGGCGCGCAAGGAGGGACAGGGCTCTGCAGAAGGGCCGCGCCAGTGAGGCTAATAGGCTGAGCTTGTACGATGACAGGATGATGTTTGGCAATAGTTTGTAACACATTTTTTTGTAAGGAAATATGCTCCGGGATTTTGGGGGGATAGTGAACAACTTTTTTGAAAAAACATTTTTGATCTGAATAATATAATTTAATGTTTCATATAAACTTGGGTTTTGAACATGACTTTTTTTTAAAACGGCTTAGAAGAGGTGTTTTTAAGTCGTCCAAGTTTTGACATACTGAAAATGTATGGAAAATTATTTTAAAAATTATGATATTTCCCTTTCGAACCAGAAAGTTTTATTATGTTGATTTTGCAATAATTAGAATTCGTAGAATGTTGAATCCTAAAATCTTGAATTATCATTTACAAAAAAGTTGAATTTATATTCGGAAAAGTTTATAATTTTAATGGTCTGTCATTTCCTTCGGGACTTATATAATCAGGGAGTATATTCATTAGCAGATACGCACGTTTTCGACCAGATTATGTGTTAAGAAGGGTAGATTTGTGATAATGATAAAGTAATTAATTTTGTTAATGTAGTGTTTCAAAAACCTATGATTTGATTTATGTAATTTTATTGACATTTTTAATATAATATTTACATTTCTTCTTACTTATTTTTCTTATAAAATATTTAATCGTTAATTAATCTGGTCGAATGCAAGTGCGTGAAAGTAATTATTTTCACACTTTATTCACACCAGTGAATTCTACCGTTTTACATATTGAATCTCTTCAATTTCCCCACCACTTAAATACTATAGTTATATAACTATAATTCTATATTGTGGTTATATACTATAATAATATATTATTATATAATTCTTTAAAATAAAATCACCAGCCGTAAGCGGCGTATAGTTCAAATGAACGCTGAACTTAATTATTGCATTTACATAAAATGTATTTTTGTAAGGTCTAAATGTTATTATAAAATATCCACGATGAAGTCAACACCCCAAGCCGTTGGCATATTGGCATCTATTGGTTACCATTTATTGGTTGTTGTCGGTATATTAATACCACTTTGCCAAGAGCTGTATTTTTTATATTTCATTAGTAATATTACATAAAAATAGTAATAATTCAATTTAATTTGTTGTTATATGGCGATTTTTTCGGTAATTTCAATTTATAAAATAAATAAATAACATTATTTCTTTTATATTTGTTTCATGATTTCACAATGTTTGTTTTAAATTATCGCCTGGGATTCTTATCCGAAATGTTGTCCTAGAATGCCAATAGCCAATGCCAATATGCCAACAGTATTGGCATATATGTATAGCCTGTAGATATAAGTAACTCGTCTATTTTGTGGCTAGATCACCTCATTTGCTATTATGATAGTTAAATAATGCCTTACATGAAGAAATCTCAACTAAACATTGTTTATTAACAGAAATATAATTATAAGAGCGTTTTGAATCATCTGAATTTGTTTTTTATGTGATATTGATCACTGTTTTCAAAATTATTGAATTATGGAGAAATAGTCAGTTTGTCAGTTACTTACAGTTTACTTACAGAAAAATAAATACCTACAAAAGGACATGAGGCGACTTCCATACAATGATGGTCCAAAAAAAAGTGTGCGGCCAGACCCAAGGTTCTTCCAATAGCTAGTTCATATTGAGACCTAAAGAAAATATGCACTGACTTAACCCTGTAACTGCATTTTCTGAGTAGGATGATCCATAGAGTGAAATCCTCCAATACTATTGAAATCCTCCAGTACAAAAACTTAAATAACTGTTCAGAAATCGCATTTACAGGGTTAAGTAGTGGTTTAATGTTCATATTATCTAGCCTATTCCTATATCTGACCGCAGTTTTTTTTTTACCACAATGCCTGATGTCCTTATAATGTTTCTGACAACGAGGTTTTTAATTTTTCTTGTATGGTTAGTACGCTGCAAATTAAAATATAAAATTTTAAATTAATAGTGTTAGATTTAATTTATATTTGTAAGCAAACTGTAAACTGACGAATACCCATTTAAAAAAAATTCTATAAAATTTTTAATCTGCTGCACTCCAAGACAAATTGTTATGCGATATTTTATGTGTAAACAAGTATAGCTAATAATTAGCTTTTTATTAATGTCATTCTCTGGGTACATGGTACCTGTTATTATTCTAATATTATTGTTGAGTAAGTAACGCGCTTCTCGAATATTTTAAGTTTATGTTGAATCATTGCGAGTACCTTCCTATAATATATACCTCACTTTTTGTTAAATATTATTTTAGTTATGTATAAAATACAAATTGTATTGCGACGGACTTATTCTGCTTTGAAATGAATTAAAATAAGATCTTTTGTCTCTGTTTTTTGCAAAAGGGACCTTAATTGTAATATTTTAAGTTATAAATTATAATATTGAATTTAGTACAAGTTTATACTGACACAAAGTCGCCTATACATTCGCATATTGATTTTGCCCGCATTTTTATAACTTTGCAGCTTTCTGTGTCAGTGTGAAATTGATCTTAAGTAAGATATTGGGCTCCATTCTGCGTGGCCGCTAAAATATCTAAAATGTCTCTTTCACGTTCTTAATAACGAAAAGGGACAGGTGATTGCCAACCTACATTTAGACACGTCAAACATCGATTTTACGCGTAATTTAGCAGGAATTTAAAAACATCCCGACTAAATTAAGCTGAATTTGACAGCTGCGCTGCTTATTGTAAATATCATTCATTCAAAATTAAATTCATTCATCTCCCCATCCTTTTCGATTCCCATATGAATGAAAGAGACCAACAACTTAAATATAGAGATTTTAGCGGCCACGCCAGAATAGAGCCCATTAATTGAGTACCTACGTAAGTTTTTTATAATTCCAGTTGTACAGTTTAGTTCCTAAATAGCCATTTTGTTCAATTTTGTTAAGTTTGCTGTGACATTTTCTTTTTAGTTTATTTTGAATTAGCTCTCTGTGATTGAAAACGTTTATGTGGCTTCGCGAGAAGTGTGATTTTTGTGTCGTTTAATAACCAAGTGATATAATTTAATCGTATGTTAATACTAGATACATCAACTTTGGTTCCGAGACGCGTTGAAAGTACCTCTCATTTAATAATGAACCTTGTGGCAACTGTACAGGGTGTTACTTAGCAAAAACTGAAAGAACATGCTGTCAATAGATCTAATCCACTTTCCCAAAGAAACTTATCCTGGAAACGATAAATGAATTTACTTCTTACAAACTGTCCGATTAAAATTATTATTTTTATGAATGGATCATTTTTTTTTTGTTTCTGTTAAAAGTTTCTTTATGATAGTTATCCAAAACTATTGACTGACATCTGATTTCAGTAATTGCTAAGCGTTCCCTAACTACTGAATATAATAATATGACTAAAATTTAATTTTTATAAAGTCACTTTTAGCACGTCTCGGAAAGCACCCAAGATGAACCGACCGTCTGGCAAAAAAGTAGTGAAACGGAACTAATCTTACTTCTCAGAAATATTCATAAGTTAGAGCGTGACAGCTTGATATAAAATGGCAACACCGTAAAGGAAGTAGCACTACTAATAAATTCACGATTTTTTTGCCTTATAAAATCAAAGACAAAACAAAATGTCCTGTTGCATAGAACAGACATTACTCACCTCAGTAACCACATTCCACTTTAGTATTTACAATATATCTATGAGTGTTAGTCAAAATATGTATTTATATTTGAAATAATGTTAATAAAAATAAGGCGATGTAAAAATTACATTTCAGTGGGGACAAAACTCGTTTGTGTATGAAGGTCTGTCATTAAAGTCTCGAAGTACTTTTTTTAAATATTTGTATTAGTTTTGAAGTATAAAATTTCAGTTACAATTCTCCTTCGGCCGCCTACAAAACCAATGCTACCAGTTACATATTTTAAATCGGAACGGATTAACCGTAAATCCACTATTTTAAACCAGAATTTCTTTTAACTTTCATTATAGCCTATACCTACCATTTTAAAGCCCTGCCAAAAAATAAAATTCCACTCGATGACTGGAACTAATTTGATAATGGAAATTGTTGCCATAAACATAAATATAGACGTGGCGCCCCCATAACAGGTTTTTTTCTGGTTAGCTTTACTATGGATCTAATTTAGTGACGTTGACCACACTGGTGTCAAAGCCATACTTATTTTAAAGCCCGACCAAAGCGGAATTTCAATAGAACTAATTTTATAAGGGAAATTGTTGCCATAGTCGTAAAAATATACACGTGGCGCCCCCAGAGCAGGTTTCTTATTTCTTTGGTCAGGCTTTATAAAATTTACCGGTGCAATCTGTGGTGTTGCCACTTTCTAAATAATAATCGACAAATAAATGATCAAAATGTAATGTTAATTCCCTAACCAAGAAAAATTACAAATGTTTTATTTTGTTGAGAACACTAGTGATAATTCATATTACAAGCGAGTTTCGTTCCTGAAGAGGACTTGTTGTACCATTAGTAAAGCTTCTATCTCACCGTACGTTATAGCTTTGTTGATAATCTGTAAATGTCGAATACTATCACACGAATAAAACTATGTTTTATATTGATACGCTTGTTTTGTTCCTATACTTACCTATCTACCTTTTTTTAGAAATATGTACTGATCTTAAGTATACAAAATAATAATATATTACTAAAATCAACAGACAACAACAACAACCGCTCAACAGATTTCGGTGTTACGAAAATAACATTGGTAGTCTTCTGCAAATCAAAGCTGATAGTGGTACCGCCATCCTTTAAAAAATAATTACTCGGTGAGTAAACAGGTTTTCAATAATCCGGTGGGTCATTTTAAAGATTTGGTGTTTTAGGATATATAGAAGCCATCAACTCTTTCGATGAAGTTAAATCAAGTCCGGTGAAGCTTGATTGGTCGTACTTTTTCGACACGAGCATAGGTCAATAAAAAAAAAGAAGTTAAACATAGATTTCGATCTGTAACGTCAGCGGACTATAATAAATACAGTTTATGGCCCCTAATGTATCCTATAGCACGCCAACTTCAAAATGATCTAACGGATGTTAGAAAAAAAATATACTTCGCGAGTAATTATTCTTTAACATGACGGCGGCGCCACTTAGCCTTGGGTAGCTCCTTAATAAGGAAACGTAGGTTCGAAGGCCTGCTCGAAATATATTAATAAATTAAAAAAATTGAAGACAACTCAATCAAATCAAACAAGATATTTCTGTAAAAATCCCCTTTATTTCATAATTATTTTTAACAAAATGTTAAATAACATACACTTTCCTACAAACTGCATAACAAGTCTGTCCTGCAAACATTCTACAATAATGTTAACGAGTTAGGTCCAATAGAAGCTGTTGTAAGGCTTCAAGACAACTGCATTAATAGCTCTTACAAAACCTGGTAAATAAACAGATGTCTTTGAAATTAGCTAACAATTTTACCAAACGTGTCAACAATAGAATATCTTCAAAGACAGACTGATAGCAGTATATTTCCCAGCATTTCATTCTTATTTTTATTATTAAATAGTAGTGCGGAATGACGCTATTTCACAGCAAGACACCACATGTGAAAATATACACAGAAACTAATTACAATTATTAATTAAAAACACATTGTGAAACTAATACAAGGTTTCATTTTTTAAAAGCACGATTAATTGACAATTTTCGAAATAAGATATGGAATCTGACTAAATTATATTTGACTAAGATTGCATAGTTATTCATCATAATAATTTATTATGTAAAAAATTGTGTTCTTTGTTCATTTATATTTAAAGTAGGTGTTAAGCCAGCACCAACTAAGCGACGTCAAAAAAATCTACGCTTTTATAATCTACATATCACATAAAAATATTACTAAAATAATCTACAATTACCACTTAAAAACTAATGTCTTGTTAGTTGCCAGCATCAATTCAATTTATTTATGAATTAATTAATTGGACCCGATCGTAAGTAAGAAATAGCCCTGGTAGGATTTTCCTATTTCCTATGATAATTTCGCAGATTGTTTGTGATTATTTAATTAAATTATGCGAAATTTCATGACTCTACAGTCTGATAAAAAAGAATAGAAATTAAAAAGTAGCAACACTGTAGTGTCGTCTCATTTTCACGATTAATTAGTTGGAAAGGGACGACACTACAGTGTTGCTACTTTTTAATTTATACTCTTTTTGTCAGACTGTAGATAATAGCTTAGGCTCGCCGATGACTGTACGTAAAGAAATAAAATATGTATTCAATGTTTTTTTGTAAATTATATTGGAATAAAATTGATGCTGAAAATTGACACAAGACATGAAAATAAAATTGTAGATGAAGATAATATGAAAAAAGAACAAAATAGGTAGTTTTCTTAAAAATATTCTATCTCTGTAAATAAAAATAAACAGGTAACAATATAAATTCATTCAAATGCGTCACGAGATTTTGATATTGTATGGAACAATAAGTCATCACAGCTATTGCAAATAATAATAAAAAGTTGTGACAAAGCCGAAACAATATACACCGTTAAATTTAACTGGTTGTTTATTCGCAACATAGTGGTAGTCATGGAGTACAGAACCAATGGAGAACGCTTGCGGGGGCGACCGCACACGCCAAATATATGTTATATCTTGCGTACCTCACCACGTTTTTAACCACTAGTGAATCAGATGTCATTGCGTCAGCCACGCGTCGGCCAATTGCAGCCGGCGCAGATCACCTCTCCCCCCGCGCAAATTGGTCACTTTGTTTCTAAGCAAAAGCGTGCGGACGCGCTCTCCATTGGTTCTGTACTCCATGGTGGTAGTACTCATAAAACTGAACAACTTTTCCTAAGGAACATAGGTTGAAATCTCAAAAATAATAATCAACTTGTCATACAAAGTGACCAGTCACGTGGCTGAAGCATCAGTACATAGTATAAAACAAAGTCGCTTTCTCTGTCCCTATGTCCCTCCCTTTGTACGCTTAAATCTTTAGAACTACGCAACGGATTTTGATGCGGTTTTTTTTAATAGATAGAGTGATTCAAGAGGAAGGTTTATATCTATAATACATGCATAATATACTCAAGAATAACCCACAATAACCATTTTCCCGTGCGGAGCCGGGGCGGGTCGCTAGTATTATATGAAATGTTGAATTTTAATTCTGATATTTCAACCAATGTTCCTTAGGGAAATTTTTCAGTTTAATGAGTAGTACTATGTTGCGGTTAAACAATCAGTTAAATTTCACGGTATATTCAGTATATGTATATAGTATATGTTTAGTATACATACATAGTTAAATACAGTCTATAGATAAAATTTTCTAATCATGTTTCTACTTATAAAACAAAAATTGTACTTTAGTAACAAAAATGTTATGTTTTTATTAGAATATCAGGAATGTATATTATTTCGGCTTTTTCTTCACACCTTTTATAGTTTTTATAACGAAAATCAATAATAATTATGTAGTTTTAAGAGAAACTTCACATAGGTAAGTTCTTTATACTTGTTTTGTACATAGCGAGACATTTCGGTGTCTGTACAATTGTCATCTTGTACTGTGGAGATAGAAATATTATTATTATGCACTACGAAATTCACCCCTACCGTTACGGAATACGGGCGCTCTCAAGGATAACATAGTATATTCTATTCAACATGTCTAGCCGCATGTGCTGACTACTATACCTCATGCAGTTGAAAAAGTTAATTACAAAATGACAGGAGTTTCATCACTCTTATTGCGTCTCGGAACGAAACTGTTGCTCGGTGGTTTCACATCACTAACGGATCCCGCTCAGATTTAAAAAAATAATTTTTTTTCGCTAAAAAATTTACAAAAAGGTTACTTCTCAGAAATATCCATAAGTTAGAGCATGATTGGTACTATTTTACTTGTTTACGATGTATGGTTTGGCACTTGCCTTGGCTTAATGCAGACATAGTTGTATTCATGGATATCTAAATTGATGGTTAAATAAACCCGCAATTGCTAAATCTAAATATCTACTTACACAGAATACCAAATAGTAGACCCATAAATAATTCAAATAAATAGCAACCCTAGCTCTGTTATAATAAAGTGCAATTCAGATCGCACGGCACTAGCTAAAAACACGAGTTGTTGCGTCCCTTTCTATCGCATATCTCGCTGATTCGCGCCTCTCTACTAACACGTTGAGTTTTCTAACTAAAACTAAGCCGATCATACCTAAACCACAGAATACCAAATAGTAGTTCCTACAGAAGCTGCACTAGGCGACATAATTCATATAAATTGCAACCCTAGCTCCGTTATAATAAAGTACAATTCAGATCGCACGGCGCTAGGCGTGCAGAAGTAGTTGCTGCATCTCTCTCTCTCTTGTATTGCGCCACTCTACTAACACGTTTAGACAATGGGGAATTGGTCCTGGGTCGGCCCGAGACCGCTCGGCCGGACGGTAGGTACCTAGTTATAGCGCGCAAGTACTGCGAGTGACGGAGGCCTGCCTAAACTGTGACACACGCCTGCTTTTAGTAACCTATGTGAAGTGTCTCTTCTCTTAATTAATTTGTTCTATGACAGAAATGTGATTGGTGATACATTTACATTTTTACAATAAAACAAAAGAAACCCCGCCAATACAAAAAAAAATACATTATTTAAAAAAATCTACATTTTAACTGAAATAATTGTTCAATTGTATGGACACCGATTCCCAAAAACATTAAGCTTATTAAGTTTTTTGTATTTGTAAGCTTTTCATCGGATATTATATTGAATTAATTCTTAAAATATACACATAAAAACTACTGAAAAAAAAAACTAAAACATTATGAAAAATGTCAGAAACAAATATTTTCTACAAAGCGACAGAACTAACTTATTAATGAGCTTAATGTGGGAATCTAGAGTATTCTAGTAGTTAGCACGGTGACAAGAGATATTATGTCTTATCTTTATCGCACTGTCCCATAGACGAGAAAGCCGATTTTTTTACACGACCGCGGCCAAAAGAAAGTGTTACGAATTTTGCAGTCGTTGGTTTTTACTTATGAGTTACGACAAAAATTATATCTTGCCACTTGTGAAAACTTATGCTACGCTGATACCAATAGATAAATATTGTATATAAAAAATAACAATAACTCGACGCGTCCGTCCATACAACGTGTAGTTAGCGACATGGTCTAAAAAAAAGGTTAACACTCGGACTGTCAAACTTGACACAAGCCTACGTCATCATGCTGTTCATCCTTGTCGAATGCGTATTCAACAAGGATGAACAGCAGATGACGTAGCTTGTGTCACGTCACGTGGTCGGAGTGTTAAACCTGGGTTTTTTAGACCATGGTTAGCGGCAAACAGTGTAAACAAGATGCCACGTGGTACAACTGCGCGCGCACAAAAAGTTCATAGACTAGGAAACAATCTTTGAAGGGGAGATTTTCTGACAGCTTGAAATAAAAAAAAAGAGCTTTCATTAACATTTCCATAGATGACGCTGGTGTAATAGTGAGAACTGTGAGGTTTACTGTAGACTTTTTGACTTTTTTGTGTCGGATTGTACATGGTTCTGACTGAGATTAATTTTAGGATAATTAGTTGATTAATTTGAATGTTTTTTTTTAATAATCCAATACTTCTGTATTTATTACCTCACTTTATACTAGTGCCATCTGTTAAACCGTTTTGTAAGATTTTTTTTTCTTAATTTGCTACTGGAAACCTTCCCATTGTGATTGTCAGAGGAAAATCTTGTAACAAGTTGCTCATAGTGCTTTTTGGGGAGCATGACAGAACATTTAAAAGAGGTTAGGGCGGCGCTGTGGGCGGGGCCGGCGCGCCAAGACTATGAGCAAACGCTCATACTCCACGCAAAGACGCGATCGCGCTGTCTAACTCACACATAGCTATAAAAATGTACATCGGTATGCGTGCATGCGTATGATTCGTTTCCATTTGAAATCGCGTGATTGAGCGGCGCTATGATTGGCTAGATTTGAAATTGCAAATATGTGCGTAAACTTCATCTGTATTGAAGTACAGATGTAGTGGAGGTGAAAGGTGGGGTGGAATCGGCGACACCGGATTTCATACGGACGGCGCATTATCGCCATTCTAACCTCTTTTAAATGTTCTGTGGGGAGCATCGCTGAATTAATTTTGAAAGTAATTTTTCGAACTGCCAATAACTGCGGATTCAGCGATGTCCAAAACCGCCGAATAGCACTTGCAAGTTTTGCCTCTCACCTCAAAAACTAGAGCGATATTTCAAATTGTTTCCTAGTCTATCACAGTTCAATTTAATTATACACCCCCCGCGCTCTTGCCTCACCCCCGCTCGCTTGCTCAAGTTATTTGCCGATATCTATGTCGCAGCCCGCTGGTCGCACTCGTCTCATAATTATTTGTCTAGATTATATGCCAACTCATAGTTGTAAGCAAGTTAGTATTTGACGGCCTCGTAGCCTAGTGGGTAGTACGTCTGCCTACGAAGCACAGGGTCGCTGGTTCGAATCCCGCCCAGGGATGAGCACTTGTGTTTGCCTTGTGTCTGGATGTTGTATATTTATATATGTATGTATATCAGCTGTCTGGCGCCCATAGTACAGGCTCTGCCTAGTTTGGGGTCAGATGGCCGTGTGTGAGATGGCCCACATATTTATTTATTTACTTATTATATTTATTTATTTATTATTCCATACCTTATAATACCAATATTATATAAAAAAAAATTTGATTGTTGAATATGCTCCGAAGATAGAATAGAATAGACCTTGGGGTGTAACATAGGCTACTTTTTAGCGCGAGAATTTTTTTTATTCCCATGGGAAAAACGCGGGCGGAGCCGTGAGGCAGAAAGCTAGTTACTTATATACCTCTCACGTCGCTTCAATAACTATTTTACTAGATTGAAATCTAGTCATAATATAGTTTTTACAACTATAAGTCGGCATACAATTGTTTAGTCAGATAATTATCGGACGGGTGCAACCAGCTGCCACAAATAAACAGGATATAAATACCTCCGCGCAGTAAAGCCTACGAGTGACTGTAGACGACTGTACTAGACTTGCACATGTAACTTCGTTTCGTGTAGATCCCCGTACTAAACTAACTGCTACAGTATATGTGTGATATCGCGACCTGGGGAACAAATGAAAATATTTTAGGTAAGACACATTTGTTTGTTATTATAAAGTGTTTAAACGCATCTATTTATTTCACACGCGTTTTTAACCCCCGACAGAGGAGTGTTATAAGTTTGACGTGTGCGTCTGTCTGTCTGTCTGTGTACCTTCTAAACGGATGCGCCGATTTTGATCTAGTTTTATTTTGTCTCACAATCGACCCAAAAAATAGGGTTGCCAGAAGCTATTTGCGGGTTTTGTAAAGGGGTTTAATTGGTTGTTTGCTATGTTCGGACAAGGGTGCGAAAGTTATCTCAATAAGGCGGGTTTCTCATGCTATTTTGACAGCTAGGTAAGGGATATATAGTTTGTCGCAGTGGTCATGCTATAGGAGTGTGTGTGCTCACGTTATGTGTGTTTGCGGTGCGGTCCGCCGCCCAGCAGCCGGTACGCTATGATTGGCCACACGATCACTAACACGAGTGTTGGCGCGCTCAGCTCCTGCCACGGCCATCGCCAGCCGCCGCCGTGGGACACTTGCTGTAAACACAATGTTGAAAAGCATTAACTACTATTAATGAAAAACAAAAAGAAGTATAATTAGGTAGTCAAAGTCAAAGTCAAAATGTGTTTATTCGAAGTAAGATTTCACAAATCATTTTTCGACGTCGAGGAGAGTTCACGATTTGGCTGTCTTCTGTGGAGAAGAACTCTCCGGAAGAAACTCCACAGGCGTTGCATCTTTTCAAAATATTTTTACATAGGTAATTATTATTTTATACAATTTGATTAATATAACAAAGAGTGCAGACGAAATATGAAATTAAGGTAAGAACCAGGATATTGGGTTTGTATTGTATAGTAAGAGAGGACATAGAGTGTACTTTCTAAATTTAGTATAGAAACAAAACATAAAACAATATAATTAAAACAAATTCAGCTTAGTCTTTAAAAATAATTCAATCGAAAGGTCAAACTGGTTCGTTTGTTTTATTTTATTTATTTATTTTCTTGAAAAACTTACAGCCTATACATAAAAGTAAACATAAAATCCGTAAATTACATTAGGCCAATTACAGGTTTCCGCCTGTAAATAATTAATAGATCTCGGTGTTGCCAATAGCCAAAATTTAGGAACACTGAACGCACAGTGTTCCTCTAAATATGTGTACACAGCCCCTGCGCAAAGCGTAGCTCACAACGGACTAGAAGTTTGGCGCGTACTGTACATAGTTCGACGGGCTAATTTCCGCCAATCGACGTCAAACGAACCCACAAGGGTTTCCCATTCATCTCCTATATATACAGGGCGTCCCACGGCTATGCCACATGGAGGGAAAGTACCTTAAATATTGTAGGTAGAACATTTTACTGAAAGAAGACATTATTTTATTTCTAAAAACTATTAAAACTGCATTCATACATTTTTTAATAACTACATGGTTGAACCGGGAATCGAACCCGCTACATGAGGAAAAAAAACAACCTGTAGTTTTATCATACCAATCGAAAGGCTCCTTCATAAGGATTATTTTTTGCTAGATAACATAGTATCAGAAATAAAAGAAAGATCATGAATTTTAACATTTGATGTGGTCGCCGAGATTTTTTTTATGCATGGGGTTACTAGCGACCCGCCCCGGCTCCGCACGGGAAAATGGTTATTGTGGGGTATCCTTTAGTATATTATGCATGTATTATACATATAAACCTTCCTCTTGACTTACTCTATCAATTAAAATCAAAATCCGTTGCGTAATTTTAAAGACAGAGAGTGAAATAATCAAAAGAGTGCGACTTTGTATTCAACAGCGTGGGGGTCATAGCAATTAATAAAATTGATAAATTTTGTATTAAAAATGTTAAAATACATAGTCTTCCTTTTATTTCTGACACTATGTTATTTAGCAAAAAATAACCCTTATGATGAAGCCTTTCGATCGGTATGATAAAACTACAGGATATATTTTTTTCTCGTATAACGGGTTCGATTTCCGGTTCAACCATGTAATTATTAAAAAATGTATGAATGCAGTTTTAATAGTTTTTAGAAATAAAATAAAGTCTTCTTTCAGTAAAATGTTCTACTTACAATATTTAAGGTACTTTCCCTCCATGTGGCATAGCTGTGGGACGCCCTGTATATAGGAATGAGTGAATGAATGACTCACATCGAGTATCCTGCGGTCTCCCTCCACCGCCTTCCTTAGCGCCGCCACATCAGCCTCGAGCCGCGCCAGGGTGCCCGGCAACTGCTCCAATACTTTCAGATCTGAAACACAACAACTGTGTTAAACACAACAATATTAATTATTAATTAATGTTAATTAAAAAATCAAATGCTTTGTTTTTTAAGTACTAACATAGTTTTTAATTAATGTTATAGAGAGGAAAGATTTGTATTTTTGTGTGTGTATGTGTGTATGTTTGTAATGAATAAACTGAAAAACTACTGTGACGATTTCAAAATTTTTTTCACCTTTAGAAAGCTACACTCACCTTTTACCGCGGGAAAATGCCTCATTCCCATGGGAAAAACTGTTAACGCGGGCGGAGCAGCGGCGGAAAGCTAGTAAATAAATAAAAATAAATAGGTGTGTGTGTGTGTGTGTGTGTGTGTGTAACTCACGTGTGAGCTGTGAGGTGATCTGGTGCGCGTGTCCGTTGCTGAGCCGCTGCGGGCGC
This sequence comes from Teleiodes luculella, assembly GCA_948473455.1. Classification (NCBI taxonomy): domain Eukaryota; kingdom Metazoa; phylum Arthropoda; class Insecta; order Lepidoptera; family Gelechiidae; genus Teleiodes; species Teleiodes luculella. The sequence goes on from OX419608.1 coordinate 3,597,773, forward strand.
GGCTGCGGCTCCGGCTCCGGCTCGCTCTGTGTGTGTGTGTGTGTGTGTGTGTGTGTGTGTGTGTGTGTGTGTGTGTGTGTGTGTGTGTGTTACTCACGTGTGAGCTGTGAGGTGATCTGGTGCGCGTGTCCGTTGCTGAGCCGCTGCGGGCGCGGCTGCGGCTCCGGCTCCGGCTCGCTCTGTGTGTGTGTGTGTGTGTGTGTGTGTGTGTGTGTGTGTGTGTGTGTGTGTGTTACTCACGTGTGAGCTGTGAGGTGATCTGGTGCGCGTGTCCGTTGCTGAGCCGCTGCGGGCGCGGCTGCGGCTCCGGCTCCGGCTCGCTCTGTGTGTGTGTGTGTGTGTGTGTGTGTGTGTGTGTGTGTGTGTGTGTGTGTGTGTTACTCACGTGTGAGCTGTGAGGTGATCTGGTGCGCGTGTCCGTTGCTGAGCCGCTGCGGGCGCGGCTGCGGCTCCGGCTCCGGCTCGCTCTGTGTGTGTGTGTGTGTGTGTGTGTGTGTGTGTGTGTGTGTGTGTGTGTGTGTGTTACTCACGTGTGAGCTGTGAGGTGATCTGGTGCGCGTGTCCGTTGCTGAGCCGCTGCGGGCGCGGCTGCGGCTCCGGCTCCGGCTCGCTCTGTGTGTGTGTGTGTGTGTGTGTTACTCACGTGTGAGCTGTGAGGTGATCTGGTGCGCGTGTCCGTTGCTGAGCCGCTGCGGGCGCGGCTGCGGCTCCGGCTCCGGCTCGCTCTGTGTGTGTGTGTGTGTGTGTGTGTTACTCACGTGTGAGCTGTGAGGTGATCTGGTGCGCGTGTCCGTTGCTGAGCCGCTGCGGGCGCGGCTGCGGCTCCGGCTCCGGCTCGCTCTGTGTGTGTGTGTGTGTTACTCACGTGTGAGCTGTGAGGTGATCTGGTGCGCGTGTCCGTTGCTGAGCCGCTGCGGGCGCGGCTGCGGCTCCGGCTCCGGCTCGCTCTGCGCAATGGAAACACACACACGTCCAGACACGCGCGAGCACATGCTCCAACAAAACAAGGTCTAACGGTTCGACTACGTGACTGACACGAGCCTACGTCATTTTGCTCTGTTCATCCTTGTCTATTACACGCATTCGACAAGGATGAATAGGCAAAATGACATAGGCTTGTGTCAGTCACGTGGTCTAACGGTTCGATCTTGTTTACTTGGACCATGCGCTCACACTATATGCGGCACCTCCAATTTTGTTTTTGCACAGAAACCGGCACATGCGGTTGGACATTCGCACTACAAAATTGACCACTAATTCTACGGAATACGGGCGTTTGAAAAGGGCAAAAAGCCCAGCCGTATGTGCTGCCTAGTGTACAAGTAGGTACGTTGATTGTCAGATATATAATTATTTAAACATATAATATAAAATCTGTTCTATATAAAAACATGATTGCTGAAAATTTTATTGATAGAAAATCAAGTCAAAGTAACACATTTTATTTATCTTTTTGCATTTTTTATAGCTTAATGCCATTTTACTAGACGCTAGTTTAACTTTATTGGAATATGTCCTAAAGTATTTTTATTATACGCAGTAATTTTTGTATAACTGGACAAAAACAAATTTAGCACTTACGCTGTTTAGTTCTAGCGCGCAAACAGCATATCTTTCTCTGTTCCACATGTGTAGCAATGCTTTGCGCTATTACTTTCCTGCATTGCAATCAGTGGTCGGTTTTGCCGCGCAGATAAACTATGCCTCTATTGCTATTTTAAATTGTTCGAGGTGCCGCCTTATATAACTATAACCACAGAACATTTAAAAGAGGTTAGGGCGGCGCTGTGGGCGGGGCCGGCGCGCCAAGACTATGAGCAAACGCTCATACTCCACGCAAAGACGCGATCGCGCTGTCTAACTCACACATAGCTATAAACATGTACTCGTACATCGATATGCGTGCATGCGTATGATTCGTTTCCATTTGAAATCGCGTGATTAAGCGGCGCTATGATTGGCTAGATTTGAAATTGCAAATATGTGCATAAACTTCATCTTTATTGAAGTACAGATGTAGTGGATGTGAAAGGTGGGGTGGAATCGGCGACACCGGATTTCATACGGACGGCGCATTATCGCCATTCTAACCTCTTTTAAATGTTCTGTGACTATAACCCTTTTGGTTTTATGCTAAGTAATTATTCTACTTTAAAGAAAAGCGATAGAAATAGAATAATAGAACCCAAAGGATAGCCATTATATTAGCAAGGTTTCCAGAGAAAATTTCCGGTATACCTTGATTTTTTTTCCAGTTACAGTCAACGTCAAAATATCTGCATGTTGGTACACTTGATTAAACTCTGGCGGGGGTGAGGAAGCAAGCGAGCGGGTAGCGGGCAGGGGGATTTAATGCCGTCAAGTTGGTGAAAAGTAGTGAAACTAAATAACCCAGTTGTTAGACTGACTACGTAATTAATAAGATTTTCATTATTTTCTCAATCATTGTGTCTGATCTATAGTACAGGCTCTGTCTAGTTTAGGATCAGATAGCCGTGTGTGAATTGCCCCCAAATATTTCCTTAAAAGCCCATTTAAGTCCCCAGTTCCCCACAGAAGGGCTCACGGCTATCTCGAAACAGGGTGAAGACCTTAGTTGATCACGCTGGCCCAGTGCGGATTGGTCAACCTCGCACACCTATGAACTATTTCGCAGGTGTGTGCAGGTTTCCTCACGAAGTTTTCATTCACCGTTCTTACGTAAGCGTCGAATAAACGTACTTATGAATTCTAAAATAGAAATACATTAGTAAGTACATGCCAAGGTTTGAACCCGCGAGCTTCCGAATGGAACACAACAGCCCTTATTTATCTCTACTAGTTAATAATAATAATAATAAAAGTAGTTTATTTTTCCTACACAACAAATCATTCATTATCTTAACTTACTTAGTAGGTATAGGTACTTAATCTATAACAATGAGTTATGTATGGGACTGGTGCCTAAAAAAGGATGAAACCTGTGTCATAGGTCACCAGGCCCTCACACCTCGTTCGTGTATTTCTAGCCTTAGATATCTATGTTTTGTAATTATTCGGCAATAAATCATCATCATCATAGCAGCCTGCGGCAGTCCACTGCTGGACATAGACCTCTCCAAAGCAGCGCCATTTGCACGCATCCACTTTCTGCCAGCCACTTTCTGCAGATCGTCACTCCATCTAGCCGGAAGGCACTTCGTTTACCGGTCACTCCAGCGATTAAAAATAAATTGTTATAATTATATTTAAGAAGAAGTATTAGTACAGAAATGGAAGTGTTAATGGCGCAACGTACTATACTAACGTCGACGGTGTCAATGAACTCGTCGTCGGAGTCGTGGCGTGTGCGGGGCGGGGGCGAGGGGGCGCGGGCGGGGGAAGACGCACCGGACGCCGACCGGGAATCTGTAAGTTAAACACATCAATCAATAAGCCCTTTCCTTTGTCTTCAGATCCAATATTTGGGTAGTAACGGACGGTAATAGATGTCGCCATCATCAAGCTGTAGGTCACTGTTAGTACTGTTCCCTGTCAACAGATGTCGCCACTAGCTGTAGGGCACTGTTAGTAACGTTCCCTGTCAATCAATAGATGTCGCTCGCTATCAGCTGTGAGTCGCTGTTAGTACTGCTCCCTGGCAATAGATGTCACCACCAGCTGTAGATAGCTGTCAGTAGATGTCGCTACCAGCTGTGGGTAGCTGTTAGAACTGTTTCCTGTCAATAGATGTCGCGACTACCTGTAGTACTATTCCCTGTCAACAGATGTCGCTACTAGCTGTAGGTAGCTGTTAGTACTGTACCCTGCCAATAGATGTCGCTACAAGTTGTAGGACGCTGTTAGTACTGTTCCCTGTCAACAGATGTCGCTACTAGTCTCACCGATGGGCGTGTTGTGTTCGGAGCGCACCCTCGCTAACACGTCGCCCGCCACTAGCTGTAGGTCGCTGTTAGTACTGTTCCCTGTCAACAGATGTCGCTACTAGTCTCACCGATGGGCGTGTTGTGTTCGGAGCGCACCCTCGCTAACACGTCGCCCGCCACTAGCTGTAGGTCGCTGTTAGTACTGTTCCCTGTCAACAGATGTCGCTACTAGTCTCACCGATGGGCGTGTTGTGTTCGGAGCGCACCCTCGCTAACACGTCGCCCGCCACCAACTGTAGGTCGCTGTTCGGGAACTCAGCGTCCTCGTCGTCGACAGAAAGGAAAGACGCCACATCAGAGTTGTATGACATCGTTTCTACTATCTGCAAATCCGAAAAAATACAATTATTATTAATTTTCAAAACAAGAAGTTTGGGTAATTTGATGAAATCTAAAGAACCGATGATAGGCAAAACTTCAACAGAATACTGCATTAGCGTAGCCTGACCAAAGAAATAAGAAACCTGCTCTGGGGGCGCCACGTGTATATATTTTTACGACTATGGCAACAATTTCCCTTATAAAATTAGTTCCATTAAAATTCCGCAATATGGCGAGGTTTCTTATTTCTCTGGTCTGGCTTTACATTTATTAACAGCGATTCCGATCACTCGACATTGAGATCGGGCATTTCGTACTCTTCAATGCCACACTAGCGCCACCCACCACCTTCATTATTGGGCGGATATTGAGTGAACTAAATGAAATCGGACATTTGTCAACTCTTGGCGGGCAGATTTTCAAGAGTAGCGGTCTAAAATTGACCTTGGTATTGCATTCGGGATCGATATTGATTTCAAGAGTAGAGCCGCTGTTCACTATGTACGCTCGAGCCCCTCGGTGGGGTGTTTTTTATTATTTTTTTTTTATTTTTTGAATTGACCTATGCTTGAGTCGAAAAAGTACGACGACGGATCAAGCTTCACCGGACTTGCTCTATCCCTAAAAAAGTCATATACCAACGCGTCTAGGGGCGGCTCAAGGGAGCCTCGGACCACGGCCTAGCGAGTTGATATTGAAAAACATCGTGAAGGAGACGACGCCTGAGGGGCTCCGTCTCTGATTATCAATTCCGATTTTGGTTATGGCCGCGCCCCCGCCGGCGGGTACGGGCGTTGTTACCTGAAGGGCTCGGTGGGGCATGAGTGATCTCACCTTGTGTAGTTCTTCCACGTACGCCTGCATTGCTTCCTCCCGCGTCATGTTGCCTAGTTTGTTCCACGATTCCCATTTTGCTCTGAAACCATACATAACACTAAATTAAAAAATTTAATAACCCCCCCCGACACAAAACCGTTACTTGATCCTTTCAACAACTAGAAAAGAGCTGATAGTCTTCAAATGGCTGAAGATATTTTCTTGGATCATAGCTAAGAACACTCTCGATTGTTACCTTGCAAACAAAAAAAACTAGATCAAAATCGGCGCATCCGTTTAGGAGCTACGATGCCACAGACAGACAGACAGACAGACACACACGTCAAACTTATAACACCCCTCTTTTTCGTCGGGGGTTAAAAATAATGTTTATTAGGTTAAGTTGAATGAATGCGAAGGGTAAAAAATATGTAGAATCATGTAGCACAGTAGCAAAAGCAAAGTAGTTTATATTTTAAGCCTCAATGTAGGTCTAGTTCCTTCCAGCCTTAATAAGTCATCCAGGAACAAAACTTTGAAGATCGCATTCAATTTATTACTTTGTTATGGCCCGTATCTGTATGGATGGCTAAAGGTCGAGATGTACGTATGTTTACTTTTAGAATTATCACTCTTCTCATAAGTATAAGTTGAATAAGGCACAGAATCTCAATAAAAAATTTATTACTGTGAGTTTTTGCTATGTAGTTTGTGTGTTAATTATTAGAAGACAATGTGTTTTTTTCCTTTGCGCGACAAATGTCCAAAATACAACATGTCCAATTTTTGAAAATGAGAATATTCTTTGTGTCTGTGATTTTCTTTCTTTTTTTGGCTGTCTGTACACCTATGGCTATGTAAGTATGATGCTTGCGTATCGTTTGGATGCCAAGGTTAACCTACCTTACACACCCTGGTGTCGGAATTGTTGAGCCGCCTTTGGCCTCCGACATGGCTCTTATAACGCTTTTAATCGCTATCGCTTTTAATTTTTCGCTAGGTGGCGCTAACTAATGGAAGTTGATTTTATTTCTTCTCCGTCCTTTTAATCGTATTTTGTGGTTCAAAGTGAGTTATTTCTATAATGTTTAATATTTTTTAGAACGTTTATCTCTGTGTAACTGAATGACAATACAGGAGTGTTAAAACACATCGTACATTAACGCCAATTTCGTAAATAAAGTGCAGTTATAATATTAACTTGATATAATTTGTCGGTATTCAGAGGATCTATAGTGAAGTAAATCGATCGAATGATCTAAATATACCCACAAGTTAATTTTATCGGTGACTAAGCACATAGCGATCGATAATTTCGTCAAGCAAGTCAAGTGTTATTTGGCCTAATGGTTTTTGCTCGGTCTCAAGTCCCTGAGAACTGACCGTGGCGGAAGTTCAAATCTCGGCCCAGGCAAATTATTTGTTACTTGAAATAAAATTTATATTTATTGAGATCGGCCGCCAGAGAGCATCTGAGGACTGGAAGTCAATTATCATCATTGAACATTTAATTTCACCACTAGCCGACCACCGCTAGAGGGCGTCGTCCAACTCAACATGAACGAACTCTGCATTGCATGTGTCGATGTATTGCCGCCGGCAGATGAAAGAGAGGCTATTTGTTGTGTATATTGTACACAAGCCTATCATTTTAAGTGTCTTAAAATAAATAAAGATTCCTGCGGTAGTGAGTGGAAATGCCCAACTTGTATAAATGTTACTGATAGACGACGTCGAGATAAAACTTACTACAATTCACCTATTAGGACGTCTAAAACATCGGATGATCTTAATGAATCAACTATGTCTGTAGTATCACAGGAATCAGCTGCAATCTTGCCTGTACCATCAGAAGTCACTTTAGAAAATATTGCCCAACTACTTGACTCCAAACTGGCGAGTTTTCGTAAGTCGTTCCTTTCGGATGTTCAGTCGTTTGTGAAGAAAGAAGTTAATACTGCACTAAGTAAAGTGATGGAAGAATTTACTGAAACAACTGATTTTCTTCAATCTGAACAGAAAGATTTCGCATCGAACCTGTCCAAGGCTGAATCAAGAATCATCGAACTCGAACAAAATAACTTGTTATTGCAGTCGGATCTTAGGTCTCTTCAGCGCCGTATGGAATCCATAGAAAAGATTTCCCGCAGTCACAATATTGAAATTCAAGCTGTTCCTGAATATTTGTTTGTTTGTTTTGTTTGTTTGTAATGAGAATATTCTGACGATAGTACAAAACCTTTATAAAACTGTTGGTCTCTCAATTTCTGATGCGGAAATAAGTACTTGCCGTCGGGTAGCTAAGCTTCCCACGACGTCGACTGAGCGTCCAAGAAATATTTTGGTGACGGTTCCATCAGTGAGACATCGCGACAATCTTATCTCAGCTGTGAGGCGCTTTAACAAGGACAAGAGCAAGGAATCGCTACATTCACAACATCTTGGGATAACTGGAGATAAATGTCAAATTTATGTCGTGGAACACCTGTCCCCCGAATGTAAGGAACTACATGCCTCTACAAGAAAAATTGCTAAGGGAAAATATCAATATATCTGGGTTAAATATGGAAATATATATGTAAAAAAAGATGATAATTCATCAGTAATCCATATCAAGAATAAAGATTGTCTAGCTAAGTTACTGTAAGTTAATTGTATTTTAAGCTATTTCTGTTGTAATTTATAGCATTTACACTTTATTTTTCCTTTTACCATTATGTTAATTTACTATCAAAATGTTAATCGTATGCGTTCAAAAACTAATGATTTCTATTTGAGTTTGTTAAATAGTGATTATGACCTAATCTGTTTAACAGAAACTAACCTGGATACTGGAGTTTTTAATGAGGAATTTTTTGATGAGCGCTACAATGTTTTTCGCAGAGATAGACTTCAAACTACTTATGTTAAACGTAAAGGTGAAGGTGGGGGTGTATTAATTGCATCGAAAAGATGTTTCAGTGTCGCTCGCCGCCCATCCTGGGATAGCAATTATGAGGATCTCTGGATAACCGTATCATCCGATTCGAATAAGGTGTCAGACATTAATGTATGCGTTTGTTACCTCCCACCGTATTTGGATTCTGATGACTTTGATAAATTTTGTTCACATTGCGAAGAACTCATACTGAACAATTCATCATCTGAGCACTTTGTTCTCGTTGGTGATTTCAACATTCCTGACATAGCCTGGGAAGTCTCAACTAATTCTAATAATGTTGGTATCTTACCTTTAGATTACAAAGGAAATAAAGCTCAAATTCTACTTCAAACAATGTCTACATGTGGTCTGAGACAGTTTAATCACGTCGTAAACAGTAATGGTCGCATTTTAGATCTGGTTCTCTGTAGCTTTGTGGGAGTTGATATAAAAAAGGTTGAGCCTCTAATAAAAGAGGACAAACATCATCCTAGTATATCAATTTCACTCAATTGTTCCTCTCGGTATACTAAGACTTCTAAACAAAATCCAAATTTACTTAAACCAAACTTTCATAAATGTGATTTTTCTAAAATTAAACATCATCTAACCGGAATAAATTGGTCCGATCTATTTAATACACTTGATCCAGACGCGGCAGTCGAAGCTTTCTACACAGAACTAAACAGAGCTATACTTCTAAATACTCCTTTACAAAAAAATAATGACAATAAGTATCCTTACTGGTATAGTTATCCTTTAAGGCATTGCCTCAATGAAAAGTTAAAGTTTCATAAATTGTACAAAAAATACGGTAACCCCCGAGATTATGACACGTTTGATCGGCTGAGATTGCGTGGCAAAAAACTAATTAGCGCTTGTTATAAGTCTCTCCAAGATGAAGTAGAGAAAAATCTATTAGACGATAACATGAAAGTGTTTTGGAAATACGTCAATAGCAAAAGGACAAATAAAACGCTTCCAGAAGCTATGAGCTATGGTGAAAGTTTCGCTGCAAACACTCAGGGTATCTGTGAGCTATTCTCGGAATACTTTTCATCAGTTTATAGTCCAGACGACGTCTTGGGGATATCAGATTTCAAAATGCCTGATAGAAACCATCTTTCACTATCCAACATAAAACTTACTGAGAGTGATGTTTTGAAGCAAATTCGAAAGCTTGATACTTCGAAGGGACCGGGACCAGATGGAATTCCAGCTTTATTAATTAAGGCCTGCGGAAAAGAGCTTAGCGTCCCGCTATGTATTATTTTTAACAAATCCTTGGAATCTGGTATTTTCCCTAAGATTTGGAAAAATGCGTATATTATTCCTATCTTTAAATCTGGTGACAAAACGAAATGTGAAAATTATAGGCCAATTAGCATACTGTCGTGTCTGGCTAAAGTATTTGAATCTTTAATATACTTGCATGTATACAACCACGTTAAACATAGGATTACAGACTGTCAACATGGTTTCGTTTCTGGTAGATCGACTGTGAGTAATTTGTTGGTATATAAAAATTACATTATGCTCTGCCTTCGCAAATCAACGCCAAGTAGATTCAGTATATACGGATTTTTCAAAAGCATTCGACAAAGTAAATCATCGTATTTTAAGTAAAAAATTATCCGCATATGGTATCCATGGTAGTTTGTTGCGATGGCTTGAATCCTATTTAAACAGGCGTAGTCAAATTGTCGCAATCAAAGGTTACACTTCATCTCCTATCTGGGTTACCTCAGGAGTGCCTCAAGGTTCTCATTTAGGCCCACTATTATTCATCATTTTTATAAATGATTTGGTTGACATAATAACTAGCCAATGTTTGATGTACGCTGACGATATGAAAATTTATCGTGTTATTAATGGATTGGACGACTGCGATGCATTGCAACGTGATATAAATAATGTTAATGAATGGTGTAACTTAAACAAAATGCACCTTAACATCGGAAAGTGCCACATTATAACATTTACAACAAAACGCTTTGCTATAGATTATAATTATACTATAGGAGGTCAATTACTCTCTAGACTGGATGAAATTAGAGATTTAGGCGTGCTTTTTGATTCTAAATTATCTTTTAGGTCGCATTTTAATAAGATATCGCTAAAAAGTTCTCAAACTACTGGTTTTATCCTTCGAGTTACAAAGGGTTTGAAGAATCCTCACTGCATCTTACACCTCTTTTACTCTCTGGTTCGACCAAATCTCGAATATGCCTCAGTAATATGGTCTCCTTTCTACATGATACACAGTTTAACTATAGAAAGGGTCCAAAAATGTTTCTTACGGTCTTTGTGTTATAGATTTGGCTTGGTTAGACGTCTTCCATCATATGATGACAGATTAAAACATTTCAAAGTCCAGGAACTATGCAAAAGGAGACAATATTATGATTTAATATACCTTCATAAGATTACATTCGACGATAGACTGCGCTGAGTTGCTTGGTTTGATTAATTTTAATTGTGCCATACGTATTAGAATACCCCGTTTGTTCCAGTTAGATGTCTACAGAAACAACACTTCATACTACAATCCCGTAGTTAGGATGTGTCGTGACTATGACGAAATCAAGCATTGCAATGCTCCTCTGGATATTTTTAACTCCAACGCTTTTAAATTCAAAAGATGCCTGCGAGCATCTTTAAAATTATAAATAAAATTTTCTATTGTTAACTACATAATTATCATACTATAGTACCTATACTAACCTAAATTACTAACCACATAGTTTTAAGGATGGATTGGTTTGGCTTTTCTACCTGCATCACTTCTGTTAGCTTTAGTTACCTACCTACTATTTATGTAGAAATTTTGTGTAGCTGTGTACTCTATTTTGGATTGTAATCTAGATCTGATAGAACGAAATATTTGTTATGTGTATTAATGATTATGATCTGTCTGAGTACCTCAATAAAATAAAATAAAAATAAAATAAAATAACGACTACATCCGTAGATAGTAGCCGGGACCAACGGCTTTACGTGCCTTCCATCCGAAGCACGGAATCATCTTTCTTTTCGGACAATCAGGTGATTCAACTTGCAATGTCCTAAGCAAACTGAGGAAAGTCTCACAAAGTGATATTTGTTCGACAAATCCCCACCGGGATTCGAACCCGGAACCTAAAAAAAATCAAAATTCAAAATGTGTTTATTCGAAGATTTAACAAAACAGTCGAGGCGAGTTCACAATTTGGCTGTCTTCTGTGGAGAAGAACTCGCCGGAAGAAACTCCACAGGCGTTGCAACTTATCAAAAAAATTATTGTTTTATACAATTTGATTAATATAACAAAGAGTGCAAACGAAATATGCAATTAGAGGAAGGGAAGAGGAGGAAGGAACCTCCGTAACGTCAGACGAGCTTTTGACCAATTGACCACGGAGGCTGTCAAGACGATGGTGATGACACTGGGCGGCCACTACATACAGAAAACGCGTTATGACAAGCTACTTATTTTTGAATATCAACTACAAGTCAATGGGGCTAGGCACTATGTAAAACACCCCCCAACACCCCTTTTAAAGTCCCGCGGCGCCTGCGGGGTGCGGGGCGTGGAGCGCTATATCGGGCGGGAAACTCATTTTGGCGCGGGGCGGGGGGTGAGTGTCCTTTCTGTACCAGGGATCGAAACCGGTTTTGAAATCCCTGTTAATATCGTTCGAAAACATATAATTCCGTTCACCAATTAACCAGCAATAGATGGAACTTAATGAAACAAACCAAAAATATTCTGGTTACCCGGTTTTTGATAAACAACGGAATGAAACCGGTTTCAATCGGTTTTGTAATTATTAAAGTAATTGTTTTTGCGGCAGGCGAAGGCCAGGGCTGCCGGTTGCATTGCATTATTATGTTCCCCCAGGACTAAACCTATCCTTAGTGATCTTAGTTAGAGCTATAGTCGGATAGGGTTTGAACTAGCGTGATTTACCAAGTGTATGAAAAACCGGTTCCGATCCCTGTTCTGTACGGGTTATGTAACGTAACTCACCTGTTGACGACATCCCAGAAGCCAGGCTTGGGCTTGTCGCACGGGCCCTCCGTCGCCTGTTTGAAGTAACTGTAGAAGCGCAGCATTAGCTCATTGCTCGGCTGATATGATCCTGAAACAAGCGATACAATTCACATGTACTCCAGACAGAAAGAGTAAGCACGTGTGTGTGTGTTTGTAATTAAATTAAAAAACTACTGAACTGATTTCAAAAATTCTTTCACCATTAGAAAGCTACATTCACCCTGAGTAACATAGGCTATATTTTATTTTCAAAAAAATTTGGGATCCCTACTATAACTTCAATAATGTAACCCAAGGTGTAAAAAATACCTAAAATATTCCTAATAATTGAATGGGCTCCGAAATGACTGAACCGATTTTGGTAAAACTTGGCACAAAGATAGAATAGACCTTGGAGAAGAACAAAAGCGACGTTTTACCGCGGTAAAATTTCTAGTTCCCATGGGAAAAAATGTTAAAGCGGGCGGAATTAGCACAAAGATAGAATAGACGTTAGAGTATAAATAGAAAATTTTCTGAATAGACCTTGCGGAAGAATATAGGCTAACTTTTACCGCGGGAAAATACCTCATTCTCACGGGAAAAACTATTAACGCGGGCGGAGCCGCAGCGGGAAGCTAGTATATTATTATAAATGCGGAAGTGCTTGTTTCTTTGTCCTCCCTTCACGCCCTAACTAAGCAACCAATCGACTTGATTTTCGAAAGGATGGAGACTAACATCTATATTATTATGCTACTTTTTACCGCGATAAAATACTTCTTCCTAACGCGGGCGGAGATTTCAGCCGAAAGTTCGGCTAAGTTGATGGCCCATACAAAAACGATCAAAATTTTTCTTACTAATTTCTGGGACTCCCTTTGCTTAGTATCCATTACTCAATCCTAAATGAGATGGCTAAACCACTGCCCTAAGCATACATAGAAACTTCTCACCAGCTAATAACATTAAAATATTCAATCATTAATTATGACGTGTTAAATAATCTCGCCCATACTTCAATTTAGCCATGTCATTTATTTCAATTGCTAAATACGAAATAATTATTTGAAATAAATTATTTAGTTATTTGTATTTCAAATCTGGAGCGCGAAGCAACACTGCCGTACCATCTTTACTGGAACCATTTCCACACACAACATTAACTATAATAATAAAGAAATCGCAGTAATGAACCTTAGACTTGGTACGATTTCGTCTAGATTTCATTACTTTTTAGAGATAAACAAGCAGCTCCATCAAGAGTTGGCTAGTTTTTTCAGAATGTTTTTGGTGAGATAAATTTTGCCCACACTGCCTTATGGTCGGTATTGAGTTCCGCATATCCCTGTAATCAGCAACTAATAAACTATTCAAATCCAAAAATATTATCTTTATACTAAAACCCGCCATAAGGTACCTTTTCACGTGGAACGTCACATATTTTTGTGCGACAAAGTGTGAACTTGTGTGAACTCTACAAACCCACATGAACCCAAAGAAAAGAAACAACCAACCATGTAAGATATCAAAATAAAAATACAAAAATGTATTCTAAAAAATCTGAGTAGGTATAGTTTCTTTTTTTAGGGTTCCGTAGCCAAATGGCAAAAAACGGAACCCTTATGGATTCGTCATATCTGTCTGTCTGTCTGTCTGTCCGTCCGTATGTCACAGCTATTTTTTTCTGAAACTATAAGAACTATACTGTTGAAAGTTGGTAAGTAGATTTATTCTGTGAACCGCATTAATATTTTTACACAAGAACAGAATAAAAAATAATTTTGGGCGTTCCCAATACTTAGAACTGAAAATCAAAAACTTATTTTTCATCAAACCCATAACGTTTCAATGGATAGATCTTCAAAAATGAGGTTTCTAATATATATTTTTTCTAAACTGAATAATTTGTGCGAGAGACACTTCCAAAGTGGTAAAATGTGTCCCCTGTAACTTCTAAAATAAGAGAATGATAAAACTAAAAAAATATATATGATGTACATTACCATGCAAACAAAAAGTTTTTTTTAATACGTCATAAATCGTAAACCGCAATTTTCCTTTCACTAATATTAAAACATCGATCAAAGTTGCAACGAACTACAAGAACTTTTATATTAAGTTACTTGCTGCTACGGAACGTGTAGGTACGGAACCCTTCATGGGCAAGTCCGACTCGCACTTGGCCGCTCTTTTGTACCTTAATGTATGAGGTAAGCTCTGCAGAGCAGAAAAAAAACAGTATACTTATATCTAAAAAAAGTCGGAATCTAACTTGCATAATTTTAATATGACCGGTTTTAAGATGACCGCGCCTGCTAACTAATTCGGGTTCAAGGCACAGGTAATGTAGTTAATTATAAAAAAAAACTAGCTTTCCGCCGCGGCTCCGCCCGCGTTAACAGTTTTCCCCGTGGGAAAGAGGCATTTTTCCGCGGTAAAAGGTAGCCTATGTTACTCAGGGTGAATGTAGCTTTCTAGTGGTGAAAGAATTTTTGAAATCGGTAATACAGAACAGAACAGAATGGCGTAGACTCCACAGACAAGAGCGCGGCTAGGTACTACTATTTGGTATTCTGTGGCGCGGCTCTTAAGAATGAAAAAGTACGTAAAAGAAACTTTAATCTTTTGCGAATTTAAATAGACTTCAAAGTTAGCAGAATTACTTATTGTTGACGAGTCATACAGCCAGTTTGTTTAAAAATATACCTTACAAGGTTGCACTTTGAGTTCACTCGCCTTGGCTTCGTGAGTAACATAGCACGTTAATGTTAATGACGTGTGGCAACAACCATCTTGCTATTGTTTTACACTTTTAACTTTAACCATCCATTTCATTAAGTTTGACTATCTCGGCGTGATTGGGGCCGAAGTCAATACGTAGAGACCCGTTAATCATTGTTAACCTTTTAAACGCCATGGTCTGAAACCAGGGATAGAAAAGAAACCGGTTTTGAAATACCTGTTAATATCGTTCGAAAAACCGATATAATTCAGTTTCCCAATAGATGGAACTTAATGAAACAAACCAAAATCATTCTGGTTACCCGGTTTTTGATAAAGAACGGAATTATACCGGTTTTTGTCGGTTTTTCTAACGATATTAACAGGTATTTCAAAACCGGTTTCGATACCTGTCTGAAACATAGGACATACAAAATGTAGCTCACAACGCCGCAAGACTAATAAATAATAGTGTGGCTGCACGTGGCTGTTTTTTGGTATGATTGTCAAGTAGAGTTTTATTTACCCTTCAGGTAACAATGCCCGTACCCGCTGGCGGGGGCGCGGCCAAAACCCCTCAGGCGTCGTCTCCTTCACGATGTTTTTCCGTATCAACGCGCTAGGCCAAGGTTCGAGGCTCCCTCCCCTCCCCTCGCTACTAGTTTAGGACTTATCACATTATTGATCACATCCTAAAAACATACTATACTTGACTTTTTTGAATCGACTCTATGCTTGAGTCGAAAAAGTACGACAGATCAAGCTTCACCGGACTTCCAGGGGAGGGTTGGCTCTACCCCAAAGTAGTCATGTACCAAGGCGTCTAGGGGAGAAATCAATGAATTGAATGCCATTGTTATGGTATTTGAACTCCAGATCATAATAATACTGTGGATTGTCATTAGCATAATATGCAATATAAAATTGTAATTAGTATTCATATTCGTCTAGAAATGACGCCATTTGCTGATGTTCTTTCAGCCATCGCGCAATAAATACTGCACAAACTAAAGATTAATAAATAGTTAACCAAACTGAATGCAGTTTATAGAGTTATCTTCGTGGATACCTAATTTAAAACATAGACTTCCTTTTAGCGTGGGAAAAAAACTTATTCTTGTGGGAAAAATAATTGCGTGGACGACCCGGAAGCGGCAGGCTATCACTACATAGTCACTACATAGTATAAAATAAAGTCGCTTTCTCCGTCCCTATGTCCCTATGTCCCTATGTCCCTATGTCCCTTTGTACGCTTAAATCTTTAAAACTACGCAACGGATTTTCATGCGGTTTCTTTTAATAGATAGAGTGATTCAAGAGGAAGGTTTATATGTATAATACATGCATAATATACTGAAGGATAACCCACAATAACCATTTTCCCGTGCGGAGCCGGGGCGGGTCGCTAGTATAAAATAAAGTCGCTTTCTCTGTCCCTATGTCCCTATGTCCCTCCCTTTGTACGCTTAAATCTTTAAAACTACGCAACGGATTTTGATGCGGTTTTTTTTAATAGATAGAGTGATTCAAGAGGAAGGTTTATATGTATAATACATGCTTAATATACTGAAGGATAACCCACAATAACCATTTTCCCGTGCGGAGCCGGGGCGGGTCGCTAGTTATTAACATTGACGATATAGTACCTACTTAAACCAGGTTTTAAAACAAATCTAGATACAATAGACTGCTGCGACATATTGACCCTTCAACTCTCGGCAGTGGTTACAGCAAAACCAACCATATTACATTGGTTTTACACATCAATATGCTATAAGCATCAGTGATGTTACATCAAGATTATTGTAAATATTGATTTAGGTCATAATTGTTCGTTCGTTCTATGTTTGTGTTCGTGGTGGAGGACCATAAATTATAAATACCGTATCATACTATCATATCAGACTATCAGACATATTTTATAGAGATACATATTTTATACTTTAAATATATATTTTTATTATTATATATTATATAGTTTATAGTTTGAGTTATGTACAATGCTTTGTTTAGGCTGTACCTGTGTCAGTAGATAAGTAATGAAAAAAATAATTAAATATATAAATAATAGATTTTTTTATTTGCCTATTAACTTAAACTGATTATGAACTCAATTATACCTATTAAAGCTATGTTTATAATAAAGATCCGGAGGATGATAAAATGAAACTGACTCAAGAAATCCAATGTTTTGATCAAAAAGTATCTGTAACATTTTTTAATGCCCTACGCTTGTTTCGAAAAGACTTCCGCTGAAGTTTCTAACATACATATCCCACAACCACAATACTAAATCTTCAATGTGATATATCGTCACTAAATCGTATTTTCGAGACGATTAGCTATTTTTAAACGGATGGCAGCGCTACTTATCCTCGAGTAACTAACTAAACTACTGTATCTATTTGCACTGCGCTTGTCAGTAAGTCATACGTAACAAAAACATTTGACTTAATCATCTGTTAATAGCCAGTTGCAATGGATTTACATAATGAGTAATCGGCATGCTACATACCAGCAGCGGCGCTGATTCTACCAAATCACTCTAAACAATACAATACAAAAGCAATAACGCAAGTGTCCTAAAAAAATCTAATTAGCCCGTCAGTTAGATTACTAAAAAACTTACTTTTACTTACTTTTTTTTTGTCTGGCAAACGAAAAATGCCGACGATACAGCACTTTGAAATTTCCAGTGACGATGCGCCGCCATGCAAATTGTACGGAAAAATTGACGTCATAGCACTCTTCTCCTACATTTTGATGCGATATATCATCGTCAAATTTTAAATATTAAAAAAAAATACGTGTTCAATTTTTTTCGATAATCTAACTGACGGACTAATTAGAATCGATTTATTTTTTCCAGTACACTTCCCTATTGGTCGCCGTGCCTGTGTTTCTCCGGGTTTGGCTGAAAATCTAAGAAAAAAGGTTTAACCGTTAGACCACGTGACTGACACGAGCCTACATCATTTTGCGCTGTTCATCCTTGTCTATTAACACGCATTCGACAAGGACGAACAGCCCAAGATGACGTAGGTTTGTGTCAGTCACGTGGTCTAATGGTTAGACCTTGTTTTCTTATACCATGGGAGCAAGTATCGACGCTGAACTACGAGTTACGACCTTTTTGCACTGCTACAGCACACATACATACCTGGCGCGTATTTGGCTTTCAGATTTTGTTTGTTATTATTATTGATGTGATTACTGATTACGCATATGTCTGTATACCAAATAAACTATTCTATTCTATTCTACAATATAATTTACTATCAACAAAATAAACAGTACACGAGAAACCAATATTTTATAAAATAGTGTCAAAAGCAAGGGTTCATTTTCAACCAATCTTTTGTCCCTTTTTGTCCTAAAAGCGTGAAAAGGACGTACGTATAATTTTAATTAAGATTAGAGCGTAACACATAATACACGTAATAAATAAGTCCAAAATTAGCGCCATTCCGTTGTATTGGAATTAGTATGTAATGAACGTAAACACCTATATACGGTCATGGATGTAATAAATTAAACGGTGAATGAACTGTATTATTTCTTTTGTATTGTGTTGTGGTATCAATTAAATATTTAATTGACTTTGTCTTGTACTTTAGACTGATATGATTATTATTCGACGATTATTATATTATGACGATTATTATTACAGACCAACAATCGGCTAATTTAATTAATTTGCAATGCTGAAAAGTGTTTAAAATTGTCCTACTAGTGGCATAGTTTTAAAGTAGTTTTTTTTTTTTTTTTTAATATTAAATTTTGGTAGAGCCCTTTAAATTAATATAATTAATCTATTGCAATCATATACAATATTAAATTACATAAGAAGGTCGTATGTGAAGTAAGTGTAGTACATAAATTTTGTTAGAGTGTAGCAAAGAATCCTTTTAAGGGTCTAGTTCTCTTTTAAACTGCTGTGACCTAACAGCGGGCTTCACAATTAATAAATTTTCATATATTAATCTAGTATCTAAGAGCCTTTATTATGGAAATGCAATAAAATGCTTTTAATTTGCATGATTTGTCGCCTCTATTGGATCATTCAGGTAGTTCCAAAAAATCCCGTTAGATGTCGCTACGTGGTGGTTCAAATAACATTTACAAAGATGTTTATTGTTCAGTTACAGAGATAAAACTATAGCCCGTTGCTATATTTGACGTTGTTTACTGCAGATGCATTATCAGTACCGACACGCGAAGATAAGAAAGTCATTGATCCCGTTAAATCGTAAACAAATGGACAGATATATAAGAATAAATTAACCTAAAATAAAGTTGGCCGACTTGTATTATTAATAAGTGCATGCAACCAGATTGGTGCAACCGGTTAGCTTAGCTGTTTAATTAAAAGCGTTTTAATATTGCTACAGATGTCTAGGCTTATTGCCTTGAAGAAACCAAGGTTGTACTGTTCTAGAAATACAGATAAAGAAAAGGAAAGAGATGCGTCTTTTTGTTCTTGAAATAAGACAAAACATATTTACTTCCATATATTGGTATTGTAGTAGTCAAGTGACATTTGTTTTTAACCAACGAAGAAAAAGAAGGGTGCTATACATATATAAGTTTGACGTGTCTGTCAATCTGTGGTATCGTAGCGTAGCTCCTAAACGGATGCTCCGATTTTGATCTAGCTTTTTTTTGCAAGGTGTCACAATCTAGAATGTTCTTAGTTATGAACCAAGAAAATATCTTCAGCCATTTGAAGGATTAAGTAACGGTTTTGTGACGGCGATTATTTAAAATTTTAATATAATGTTATCATTTCACAATTCGTTTTGTCTTATAATAGAAAAAGTTGAAGTCCTTTCGTATGGTGGACCAAGAAAGTTGACAGACAGAATTACTTTCGCATACATAATATTAGTAGGGTTGAGCCCGGCTTAAATACTTTCGCCCTAAGCAAAGGACTAGAAAATTTCTTACTTTCTCTCGAGTCTATATTATTATGTCCTCAATATCCTCTAATACAACTTCAAAAAAACGACTTGGAGTTCAAAATCAGATGGTTTATTTATATTCGAAGTAAGATTTAACAAATCATTTTTCGACGTCAAATAAAGTTAATAATAAACTTTGCTCAAAACAAGGCTGGCCAATCGTCCCACACTAATGCAGAACAAACTCTTAATTTTTAAAGAGGCCATGCGATTTTAGTTTGAACAGAACTGGCAGGTTCGCGCAATGTGTGCGCTTAGTTCTTATCCATGGTCTAAGAAAACAAGATCTTGCACCAAGCCTACGTCATCATGCTGTTCATCCTTGTCTATTAAGGGGCTCTACGACGCTAAGTGGCGCCGCCACCCTTTAAAAAATAATAACTCGGAAAATAATCAATTTTTCAAAAATCTGGACCACAGAACTGGCGTCGGGGTTCTGTAGGATATATAGAAGCTATTAACTTTATTTATTGTATCTCGCTGTAGTTAGAGATAGGAAATTTGCGAAAAACGGGCACTTTTCGCATTTTTTCTATCTATAACTACTTTGAACTATAATAAACATATGTGATTGCTTCTATATATCCTACAGCACCCCGACTCCAGATCTGTGGACCGCTTTTTGAAAAATTGATTATTTCCCGAGTTATTATTTTTTTTCAGGAGTAGGTGGCGGCGCCACTTAGCATTGTAGAGCCCCTTAACACGCATTCAACAAGGATGAACAGCATGATGACGGAGGCTTGTGTCAAGTCATGTGGTCCGAATGCAAGACCTTATTTTCTTAGATCATGTTCTTATTTTTAAAATATTTTAAAAAGTCGAAATCGAAAGTAGGACCTAGACTAGACAATCACCTCCAGCCGCGATCATTACGATGCTAGACGCGTCTGTGTAGTTACAGTGCAGTTGTGCAACCGCCCAACCGCCCAATTTTACTAAGCACCTCGACCGCAGACCGCAAATCGCATTGTTATGTCATAAAAGTAGCAATTCTGCAGCATATCATTAAGGTCGGCATGCTGTCCCTTTCAAACTAGATGCTCTTGCAGACTTGCAGCAATCTGACTGCATTATAACTGCATTTTATGTGAAGTTCGCTGATATATCCATCGACCTTTAGGCTCTTCAGGTTTAATTACCGGAATGTCCAGTCGGGTCATTAAATAAACTAAGTCTATTTCCGTGAACGTCCATTCCCCGATTATCCCTTTCCCTCAATGTCCTTTTTTCCGGAATATCTCTTTCCTTCAATGTCGTTTTCCTGCCCAATTTTACTAAGCACCTCGACCGCAGACCGCAAATCGCATTGTTATGTCATAAAAGTAGCAATTCTGCAGTGTATCATTAAGGTCGGCATGCTGTCCCTTTCAAACTAGATGCTCTTGCAGACTTGCAGCAATTTGACTGCATTATACTGCATTTTATGTGAAGTTCGCTGATATATCCATCGACCTTTAGGCTCTTCAGGTTTAATTACCGGAATGTCCACTCGGGTCATTAATTAAATTAAGTATATTTTCGTGAACGTTCATTCCCCGAATATCCTTTTCCCTCAATGTCCTTTTTTCCGGAATATCTCTTTTCTTTAAAGTCGTTGTCCTAAAAAAATCCAGCTCCCATCTGCATCACCCTAAATATCATTTACCTAACCCTAATGCGCCTTTCCCACCATATTATCTATCCCACTAGTGCCACTATAGTATCTGACTGGACATTTTGCAAACTGGACATTATGCACCTAAACCAAATCAAAATCGTTTATTTGCATGTCATAAACTAAAAAAGTTCTTCATATTAGTTTAAGACGCTTTTTACATTAGAAAGGATACGTGTTTTGGACTCAAAACAATATAGTTTATATAACTGCACTAAAAACTTTTAGATACGAATTTTAAATTGCCTCATTTATCCTTTCCAACTCGTTTTCGGTGGCTATTACTTTTTTTAATGTTTCACCAAATATTACGTTTCAAACTTACTTCACAAGATTTGAAGTTGGAGTGGCGTCCGTCTGTAAGTAAGCTAGCTGTTCCAAGCACATCAATGAGCACTTTGGTAACAGAAAAAAATCTGCTAGCGAGGTACGAAACAAAAATAAAAATTGCGTAGTTCCAAAAAAAAGTACAAAGCTTATTAATGCTATTCCAGATTTCAGTACATTTTTCACGGTTGTTAACTACATTAAAAGTGTCCGTTACTGTATGATATGTATCTATCTATGTATGCGTGTGTGTAGACATGTATCTTGTCTAGACTGTGGTCTAGATAAACTATAAGCACAAGTTGGAAAGTATTATCAATCAACAGAATGTAGGTAAGTCAAAGGTGTTAATTCGAGATTGATTTAAGCTATCGCGATTTTTTCACACATTATAACGTACTAGATTTTCGCCCCACGGCTCCGCCCGCGCTAAAGGTATTACCCGTGGGAATGGGGGATTTTCCTGCGGTAAAAGGTAGCCTTTATGTTATTCTTAGGTTTATTATTACTGTAAAGTTTCATTAAAATCCATTCCGGTACCTTTTGCCTGAAAGAGTAACAAACATCCATACACCGTCACAAACTTTCGCGTTTATAATATGTATTAGTAGGATAAGTAGGAATTGCAAGATTTACCTTATAAATTGAATCAAATTATAAGACCCATATATCATACTATTATTATAAAGAGGAAAGATTTGTATTTTTGTGTGTGTGTGTGTGTATGTTTGTAATGAATAAACTCAAACACTACTGAATCAATTTCAAAAATTAGAAAGCTACATTCACCCTGAGTAACATAGGTCACCTTTTACCGCGGGAAAATGCCTCATTCCCACGGGAAAAACTGGTAACGCGGGCGGAGCCGCGGCGGAAAGCTAGTACGTTATAATCAAACGTGTTGACGATGAGAGGTTTTTTGTGTGTAAGCTTGAGTGGAAACAATAATATCGTACAGACATGTGAAATGCGAAATGTGTGTCAGTATGACTTTCTCACTCCAACAATACAACGGAACTAGAGATTAGATGAGTCGACAATCGAACAACATGTACCATTACTATCTATCGAAATTTTTAACCCACTTCAGAAGATAATATGGAGATTCTCAATTATCTTTTATTTTTGTTCTACTAGTAATACGACTTACTGTATTACCTAAAGCACGACCAAAAAAACGAAAAATAAAAATAAACTCGCCATATTGCGGAATTTCAATGGAATTAATTTCTATAGGTAAGTAATGGAAATTATTGCCATAAACGCATTTATAAACATAGAAATATACACGTGGCGCCCTCAGAGCAGGTATTTTTTATTTTACTGGTCAGGCTTTACATGATCTTCGTCTACTATGGTCGTAAGGTCATTGAACTATCACATTATTTTTGGGTGTCAGAATTATTAAGCCGCCGTCTAAAGCTACTGTAATCATGACTCTTATATCGTAGACTAGCTTTCCGCCGCGACTCCGCCCGCGTTAACAGTTTTTTCCGTGGTAATGAGGCATTTTCAATTCGCAGGCAATTTCGAGTGAATGATATTTAAAATAAGCAGCGCAGCTGTCAAATTCAGCTTAATTTAGTCGGGACGTTTTTAAATTCCTACTAAAATACGCGTAATATCGATGTTTGACGTCTCTAAATGTAGGTTGGCAATCACCACCTCCCTGAACGTGACAGGGACATATTATGATGTTTAAATTTAAGTTAAAGCGTGATAGTAGAATCGGGCCCAATAGCTACCTATGTAATTTTGACGAAATAGGAAAGCCAACTTATTTTTGCAACTATAACGTACGTATAAAATGCAGACTTAAAATTGTGAGACCAAATGCCACTATGCCTAAAAGTTATTCAGTTTGTAGTCTCCGTTCTCATGAGTGTGGGAATGGGTGCTTGCTATGAAAAGGACGTAATGATACCATTACGTGTTCTGTAAAATTACTCGCTTCTTTGATGTCTGACATCGGAACTACTGGCCAGTACGTGCCAGTACTCTAATCATAAAGAAAATGGAAATTGCTCGCTTATAGTGTGGGTTTCGAGGTTTCATGGAAATTGAAAGGGCTAGATTCTGATTGCATTGCTTGCTTGGCCCCAAGAGGTGGACCGACGATGCGACAGAGAAATAAAAAAAAATGAAAAAAATCTGGATTAGTTCTACATATTACTTCTCACATCCCTCTGACTCGGTTTTCAGCAATTTTTTTCCATGTATAGATTTTCAACCTCTACAGTTTTATTATAGACTAGCGACCCGCCCCGGCTCCGCACGGGAAAATGGTTATTGTGGATTATTCTCAAGTATATTATGCATGTATTATACATATAAACCTTCCTCTTGAATCACTCTATCTATAAAAAAAACCGCATCAAAATCCGTTGCGTAGTTTTAAAGATTTAAGCGTACAAAGGGAGGGACATAGGGACATAGGGACAGAGAAAGCGACTTTATTTTATACTATGTAGTGATTAAACGCACTCACAGTAAAACGACTTCACTATGCAAGTAATGTACAGTATCCAGCACATGCGGCTGGACTTTTTGACCTTGAGAGCGCCCATATTTCGTAGCGGTAGGGGTGAATTTCGTAGTGCGAATGTCCAACCGCATGTGCTGGCTTCTGTACAACTTGAGTTTTTAGGTTATCCCCTGCGACCTTTACACGACCAAGAAGATTTCCAACTCCCCAAAGCAAGTGCCCTTTAACTCCAGCCAGCCCTGACCTGAAGCTGCTAAAAAATTTATTGCGATTGCAAACAGATGCATTGAATCAGCCAGTATGCAATGCAGTGACGATATCACTACATAGTATAAAACAAAGTCGATTTCTCTGCCCCTAAGTCCCTATGTATGCTTAAATCTTTAAAACTACGCAACGAATTTTGATGCGGTTTCTTTTAATAGATAGAGTGATTCAAGAGGAAGGTTTATATGTAGGTATAATACATGCATAATATACTTAAGGATAACCCACAATAACCATTTTCCCGTGCGGAGCCAGGGCGGGTGGCTAGTACGAAATAAAGTGTTAAAAAAAAAATAGGTGTTCGCGTCTCGCGTCATAGTCCATTAAGTTCATGGTGACTACCGACCGCCGCCCTTGACATGACAGCTTTCTTTTAAGGTTGTCGGAAGAAATTGCTACTTAGCAATAAGGCCGCCTACATGTACACTTTCTTTATTATTTTTAGTGAATTTTCCTGTTCTGTTTTTTTCTGGTGTGCAATAAAGTACATTCTATTCTATTCTTTCCGCCACGCAGATCCGCTCATGGTAAAAATAGTTCAGTTTCTGTCCAATAAGGACTTTTCTTCTAGTCCAACGAGAAATCAACATGATATAACTCAAGAATTAAACAATACTGAAGAAATACCCTGGATTTACCCATAAGCATATATTTGCAACTAAAGACTAGGTAGCATTTACAGCAATTTTACAAGACTCAAATGACGAATGGCCGAGTTAGCCACATCTTGGCGCCACGTTACGTCACATCACAAATGTAACACAAACTGTTATTTAATTTCAGAGCTGTACATAACCTAAACTATACCTTTCTCTCTGCTTGGTTATCGTACGTGTGGGTTTGAGGTTAACCTTTATAAACCATAGTGTTAGAAATATTGATCCTAGGCGGCAAATTTTGTCCTCCACGATGTTTTTCCGTATCAATGCGCTAGGCCTATGTTCGAGGCTACCTGGAGCCGCCCCTATATGCGTCGTCGTTACATGACTACTCTGGGGCAGAGCCTTCCGCTCCCCCGCAAGTCCGGTGTAGCTTTGAAGTCAAATATTGAGTCCCGTACACTGTCTACGTATTACACAAAAATAAGAATAACTAGCCTTTAGGAAAAAAGTTACTTGGAAGTATAAAAACATGTGATATGTCTGCACTTACTTTTAACTTATGAACTTGTACTGTAGTACAGTTGCGAAACAGGTTATAGAGTTTCCAAGAGATTTGCATTGGCCTACATGTTAGATATTAATAAATAAATTAGACCATAGTATAAGAACAAAAAGTGCATTTTAGATAGATGATTTGTCGGTCACTTTATTTGTCGTCTTTCGTGTCCAAGTTTTAACGGACGGACGGACGGAAACGGACTTGAGAGTAGTCCAAAATTATTTTATCTATTTATTTTCTGAGTATTGTACCGTATATACTATCACTTATTTATCACATACAATCCTACTTAATATTATAAACGCGAAAGCTTTCTGTCTCTTTGTTTGTTAGCAATGAAACGATTTTGATGAGATTTGGTACAGAAATATAGTAGACTTTATAGGTAAATTTTATGAAAAATGAAAAATTTGGTTACGTTGTTATTTTTATTCTACAAAACACAAAATAATGTAATGTATTTCTCAAATGTCTGCAAACAACAATACAACTTCCGAATCGCTACTGGCGTAAACTAATAAACAAAAAAAGGTACCGTTAGCAAAACGCAGTTAAACTTGCCACTGTTGGTTTCATTACGTGAGAGCGTACAATAAGTCGCGGCTTACTTATACATACAGGGTGTTAGTGGCGACTCAGCAAATACTGAAAGGACATGCTCAGTATTGCTCAGTCAACGATTCTGAGCAAATTTCCCCTAGAAAAATTTCTCGGAAATGAAAATACATTTTCGACATTTCTATCATACTATCATATATATCATACTTCATACTCATACTAATATTATAAAGAGGAAAGATTATATTTGTGTGTGTGTGTGTGTGTTTTTTTTGTCAAAAACTACTGTACCGATTTCAAAAATTATTTCACCATTAGAAAGCTGCATTCACCCTTACATAGGCTACCTTTTACCGCGGGAAAATGCCTCATTCCTACGAAAAAACTCTTAACGCGGGCGGAGCCGCGGCGGAAAGCTAGTACATGTATAAAAAAATGAACACCTATTTCTTGGTCACGCTATAATTTGAGAACAACTTTACCGATTCAAATTTTTTTCTTTTTAATGTTTTCTAATGTTTCATAGAAGACTCTTACAAAAAAAATGAGAAACTAGGCGCAAACTTTTACCGCGGGAAAATACTTCTACGGGAAAACTGTTCAGACTGGCGGAGCCGCGGGGCGGAAAGCTATACAAAATAATAATTTGTATTTCCGATAAAAGTATTTTTGGAATCTCAAAACCAATGACTAAGCATGTCTAATTTTAATAACATAGACCTTTATTCACAGAGCTTTTATGGATTTAGGAGTTTATTGTTGAAGGAGTTCAATGAAACCTAATTAATAGTGTATATTTAAAAAAAAATGTGTGAGCTGTAAATTCTAATTTTATAGTTTTATATTGAGATTGCTTTTGTACCTACTCACTATTTGTTTAACATGTGGATAGTGTGGTTGACTGTGTATAAACAAAGTTTATATTTAGTAAGTTATTTAGTAATACATTGTACACAGTTGTTTACTATTCCTAATAAATAAAATAAAATAAAATAAATAAATGTCTTGTCAGTAATTGCTGAGCGGCTACTTGTACACCCTGTATACCTACGACAAAAGTAAAAGGGACTATCTACTGCCGGAACATTATCAAATGAAAGTGTTTGGTACACTCGCGAGATATGAACAGAACAACTGCTTAATTAATATTGTAAATGCGAAAGTGACTATGTTTGTTACGCTTTCGCGTTTATACCGCTGAACGTATTGCGATAATATTGGCAGAGTGAAGATGTAAATGATGTAGTATGAAGGATACGGATAAGTTTTTACTGTTGGACAAACTATGGAAAACAAATAATGCGAGCGAAGCCGCGAAGCGAACTATGTCGCTAGTTCCACATCCTCTGTTATTTTAATTTAGATGCTCTCGTCAATAAGGGGAATCGGGTTTTGAGGCCATAATCTTACAACCAGGAAGCCCAAACCATAAATCCCGCCAAAACTGCCAACATCTTCAAAGCTGTAGGTTCGGAAGAGGCTATTTAGCCAATGAGGGCTGACTACGATAGATCCTCTCGGGTCGCAGTGTTCCTTGGGTATTTATTAGTACCCTAGTGCCCTATTGCATACTATAGTGTAATTACATAATTAAGTTTGTGTCTACATTTTAGTATGTGTTTCGTCACAGCAGAATAAATAAATGAGTTTTCTTTCTTTCTTTTTTTCTATTACTCTTTCCCTCTCCCCCAAATCACAATCATGGTCGTTTATCTTGTCTCTTGAGCTTTACACTTGAACAGCTAAACAGATTGTGGAAAAATTGGCAGGGTAAAAGACGATGGGGCAGACCGAGAAGATAGTATACAACAAATCAGAGATAATAAGTGCTGGTCGGGTCGTACAAGCAGTTATAGTGGATGTCATAAAACGTAACTACCAAATGAAAACGAGTGTTTACAGTTTTACTGCTGTTTAAATTGTCATTTCCATTCCAGCTGAGATTTTCAGCTAAAAATAAATATAAACTTGACACAAAGATAGAATAGACCTTGGGAAAGAACATAGGCTACCTTTTATCGAAGGAAAATGCCTCATTCCCACGGGAAAAACTATAAACGCGGGCGGAGACGCGGCGGGAAGCTAGTTTAAAATTAAAACGCAACTGTCCAATTAGGCGTGATTAAGTCGGATAGTTTCGCATACTCCCTATGCGATCGCAGTTATTATTCTATTTCCAAATTATAACGTGAATATTATTATATTAACGTCATAATTTGTGTAAATTTTGTGTGTAACGAGACCAACGCTTCCACAGCTGACGGCTGCTCCCTCTTACTTTTATTCACGCTCATGTAGAACTGTAAGAGTGATGATGTCTAAAAAAACCAACAACTATTAAAAAAAACGAAATTCAATTAATACAGGTATTAAAAATTGCGTTAAAAAACACGTTTACGAGTATGGCTTCAGAAGTTAAAAAGCTTTTGTGTAAACCAAGGCTGGCTGTCGTCTCAAATGAATCCATGAATTCATTCATTACAATATAAATTACACATCTTATCACAAAAAAGACTTAGTACTTACTTACTAATATTTAAAATACTAATTTACTCTGCTGGCTCGGCAATCTAAAATGAATCTTGGCACGAGAAATAACACTAAATTAAAAAATTTAATAACCCCCGACACAAAACCGTTACTTGATTCTTTCAACAACTAGAAAAGAACTGATAATCTTCAAATGGCTGAAGATATTTTCTTGGATCATAGCTAAGAACACTCTCGATTGTGACACCTTGCAAACAAAAAAAACTAGATCAAAATCGGTGCATCCGTTTAGGAGCTACGATGCCACAGACAGACAGACAGACAGACAGACACGTCAAACTTATAACACCTCTCTTTTTCGTCGGGAGTTAAAAATAGTAACAAAATCACAAAATATAATTAATATCAACGTCAAAAAGTGTTTATTCGAAGTAAGATTTTACAAATCACTTTTCGACGTCGATGCGAGTTCACAATTTGGCTGTCTTCTTGGTATATGTTTTTGACAGTGTTCAATTTCATTTTTACAGGCGCAACTAAATTACAGAAATCTCTTTACCAGCTCTTAATTATATTAAATACCGGAAAACCTCAATATCCTCGAGTATCTATAATATACGTGTCTTTTATTTTATCTTCTAATCGTACGCTAAATTCGCTTATGAATTGTTAAACCTTTGAATTTTTTACAACAATTCTCTTTTAAGCTAGTGGGTTAACTTAAGTAAAAAAAATAGTTTAATCAGAATGTTACTCTAAAATCTCTAAATGAATTAGCTAAAATTTATAGACATCGCCAATTTGTAATTCACGTAAACAGTAATGTAACGTAACGTACACCATTTTGAAAGCCTTTTTTTTTATTTAATCTACCTTTAATATCCGAAATATCTATCTAGGTACGTTTTTGTATTGAGCTACGCTTGTGTTAAAATCGCAGTATCTAAATATCAGTATCTAAGTAATCATCGTTCACTGGACTTGCGTGCGAGGGAGCGGTACTCTACCCTCCTAAATGTAGGTGCGTGCGTATTTAATCATTGACCCCCGACGAAAAAGACGGGTGCTTAGAGTATAAATAGAAAAATTATAAGTTTGACGTGTGTGTCTGTCTGTCTGTCTGTGGCATCGTAGCTCCTAAACGGATGCGCCGATTTTGATCTAGTTTTTTTGTTTGCAAGGTGTCACAATCGAGAGTGTTCTTAGCTGTGATCCAAGAAAATATCTTCAGCCATTTGAAGACTATCAGCTCTTTTCTAGTTGTTGAAAGGATCAAGTAATGGTTTGTGTCGGGGGTTATTACATTTTTTATTTTACAACTTTAACCTGTATCTATACAAACATTTGCCTCACTTGGTTTTAGTTTGTACTCTGTTTGTGAGGCGACTAAAGTTCTGCTCAACTCGTTAAGGAAAGTGTGTGACTTTATATCTGTAAAGTCTGACCAGAAAAATTAAAAACCTGCTCTGGGGGCGCCACGTGTATATTTTTGTGTTTATGGCAACAATTTCCATTATAAAATTAGTTCCATTGAAATTCCGCAATATGGCGAGGCGCAGTATGGCAATTTTTTTAGCCCGTATTTTAAATCACAACAGTACAGTCAAGAGCACGGTAAGCTGAACAGTTTGGATTATGCATCGTTATTATGTCCATAGTTTAATGAAAAAAACAACAACGAAACGCAACGCAATGCAACTTGCCTTGTACTTCATCGTACAATAATGTCATTAATATTCGTAGTAGCATAATAGGTAATGATAATTTTAAAATAATACATAGTTTAAAAAACTAAAAAAACACGCTTCCTGTCCGCCACCTTGGACGTCCGCCATATTGGATTTAAGTCACGTGACTTTTTTTTTCGTATTCCTGACAGCAAACCCTTTCATTTGATACCCATATCATGGGGGTGGATTTCAAACAGCCAGTTCGCCATCTTAGGGAGGCCGCCATATTAGATTTGTAATGACGTTTCTTAGCTAGTCATGTATTGTCTGTCATCATAACTCAGAGCGTGTGCAAAATTTCATCCTAATCGAAGACCGGGAAGTGGGTCATATTAAGATTCCAAGATTTTTTACGTATATGTAATGGGGAGGCCGCCATATTGGATTTGTAATGACGTTTCTTAGCTAGTCATGTATTGTCATCATAACTCAGAGCGTGTGCAAAATTTCATCCTAATCGAAGACCGGGAAGTGGGTCAAGTTAAGATTCCAAGATTTTTTTAGATACAATAATGGGGAGGCCGCCATATTGGATTTGTAATGACGTTTCTTAGCTAGTCATGTATTGTCATCATAACTCAGAGCGTGTGCAAAATTTCATCCTAATCGAAGACCGGGAAGTGGGTCAAATTAAGATTCCAAGATTTTTTTAGATACAATAATGGGGAGGCCGCCATATTGG
The DNA here is from genome assembly GCA_948473455.1 of Teleiodes luculella. NCBI lineage: Eukaryota > Metazoa > Arthropoda > Insecta > Lepidoptera > Gelechiidae > Teleiodes > Teleiodes luculella. The sequence continues at coordinate 3,628,789 of OX419608.1, forward strand.
ATTTGTAATGACGTTTTTTAGCTTGTCATGTATTGTCATCAGAACTCAGAGCGTGTGCAAAATTTCATCCTAATCGAAGACCGGGCAGTGGGTCAAATTAAGATTCCAAGATTTTCTTACATTTACATAGTTACGTACAGTGAAGCTAATATAAAGCGTGTAATAAAGCGTGTAATAACCATTTGTTCTTTAGAATTAGTTATTACTTGTATTGTATTTTATGTTTTGTTATATATTGTCATCTTTTATGCAATTTTTATCGTTTTGAATGTAATCTGATACAAATAAATTATGAAGTCGGTTTGTTTGCCATTTCGTGTACATCAGTAATAGGACCGAGTGACACGATTTTCCTGCATACAAAACGAGCACTTTATGTGGAAATTCAATGGATATTGGAAAGCCAGGCAAAGACACGGACTAAGGTTACCTAGCGGGGAATAGTGTGCAATAAACGGAATTTTCCTTCCATACCCACTACACTGCACCTACAGCTAGAGATTGGTAGGTATAAAGGGCAACCTTAAGCTAAGTGGCACCGCCATGCCATAAAAAAATAATGATTATTCGCTGAGAAAACAATTTTTCGAAAATCCGCTAGTTTTTTTTTAAATTGACCTATGCTTGTGTCGAAAAAGTACGACCAATCAAGCTTCACCGGACTTGCAGGGGAGTCGAAGACTCTACCCCAAAAAAAAGTCATATACCAACGCGCCTAGGGGCGGCTCGAGAGAGCCTCGGACCACGACCTAAGGCGTTGATTGATACTGAAAAATATCGTGAAGGGGACGACGACGCCTGCGGGGCTCCGTCTCTGATTATCAATTTTGATTTTGGTTATGGCCGCGACCCCGCCGGCGGTTTTTCCGTATCAACGCGCTAGGCCTAGGTCTCACTTGAGCAGCCCCTAGCTAGACGCTATGGTACATGACTACTTTGAGTACAGAATATTTATAGTACTAGCTTTGGGTTAGAATCTTTCGCTCCCCACAAGTCCGGTGAAGCTTGATTCGTCGTACTTTTGCGACACAAGCATAGGTCAATAAATAAAAAAATACTACTTTGGGGTAGCCCTCTTCTCTTCCGCAAGGCCGGCAAAGGTCGATGAAGTGACACAATCATAGGCCAATGTTTTTAAAAAATGTAATGAAATACAAGGTTTGCTATTTCGTAATTTCGTATCTTTAGTTAGTAATAATAATAATAATAATAATATGTATTCACGTTATTTTTTACAGGAGTGCCGTGCCTAGGTAAACCAATGTTTTTGTTTATTGGCATTAAGAATAATGAAATGAAATATGTTTTATTCGAAGTAAGATTTTACAAATCACTTTTCGACGTCGAGGCGAGTTCACAATTTGGCTGTCTTCAAAAAAAAGAGGAAAAGTTTAAAGATAGAATAATCGTAATATGAATGTTTGGCTGCAAGTGCTACTGTTTTTTTTTTATTACTAGTCGTGATTAAAAACCGGACCCCACGAAACCTGTTCGTCGCCATCACTTTCTGACGTACTTCACAAGTTATCGCTGCGCGGGCGTCGTTTTCGTCAGTTTCACACACAACAAGTGCCGGTAGCAATTTTGAATCCGAATAAAAAAGGGGATGTTAATAATATTATTTATTATGTTTGTCTGTGGCTGTGGCATCTAAACTCCGGAACGAATGAATCTATTTCGATCAAGATTTTTTTTGAAACGAGGTTTCGTTAAGTTTCTCATCTTCTGCTTTTTGAATAACATCAGCCCTTTTCTAGATATTTATGGATGTTAGGGTATAGATGATGATCATCTGGAACCTCTAGATCCTCATCACCTCATCCTCATATTGCAGTATCCTGTTTGGGCTCATCTGACTGTGGCGGGTGTTTCAAAATGTTCTTCATAAGTTGTTGATTTGACACTTGATCTTACCAAATCATTGAGCTGCGTTAGGCTTAGGAGTGTGAAGCAAAATTAGTAATAATTTTCGTAGAATATTAGGTCAAGACCAGACCGCAACTTACGACTTACGTGCCTAGGCCTTTCCGTATAGGCCTAGGATCGTTCGAGGCTGCCTCGAGCCGCCCCTAGACGCGTTCGTTGGTATATGACTACTCTGGGGTAGAGCTTTCCGCTCCCCCGCAAGTCCGGTGAAGCTTGATTAGTCGTACCTTCTACGTTATCGAAACAAGAGTAGGTTAATTTGAAAAAAAAAGTGCGTTGGCCTCATAAGAAGGCTTAAAATCATTTAAAGAGCGATGGGGAGAGCAAAACTTGGAGCTTAGAGTACATATTCTAAAAAAAAGAGTATAAATTCGAAAAAAAAAATTGCTTTGAGTTTCAATGCGCGATCGAATTAGGAATGATGATATCCGCAGACGGACCCAAGTCGCCGACACAGGCCGAAGAATCGCTAAACTTAAGCGGCAATGGGCGGGCCACATTGCGCGTAGAACCGACAGCAGAAAGGTTCTTGAGTAGCGGCCGTGTGCCGGAAGCCGGACCTACAAGGTGTATGATGTGGTGAGGGTCGCGGGAAGCCTCGGCGCGAAACTTGCCAGAACGTTAGTATTGTAACATTTTACAATTTTGTCGTGTACTTTGCGCGACTCAAAACGTAACTTTTACGTATTTTTAATCTTATTTGTGCTACATTACAGTGTTGAAGTCGTTTTATAAGTAAAATAAGATAAACGTTACTTTTTACATGAAAATTCAACGTTTTTTGCAAAAGTTGGGTAAATTCACGCCTTTAAAACAATTTCTTAATTTCGGTGGATTTGGATTTGGATTTGGATTTGGATTTGGATTTGGCCAGTGGATTAGAGTGGAACAGGGGCACATTTCTAGCAGGTTTTTAGAAATGAAAAAAATGTTTGGTTCTCTCATGTTAATTTTAACTACGGGTGACTGGCAACATTCCGCTGGTCGCAGGTAGCGCCGCGCGTCGCGCGTATAGCTTTGGCCAGGCCCAAGTAGGACCGATCATTGTGGATATCTATATGGGTTCTTCTCCACAGCAGTGCACACATTGCGCGAACCTGCCAGTTATATCGCATCGCCTCAAGCTTTTTAGCTTCTTATATGACGTCCGCAGTCCGCACGCACATAATATGTCCTCAGTAGCGGTAGGGGTGAAATTCGTAGTGCGAACGTCTAACCGCATGTGCTGGCTTCTGTACCTTTCAACTCAATCAGTCCATTTGTTTCGGCTGATGATGAAGAACTTTGCATGTATTATCACTACATAGTATAAAACAAAGTCGCTTTCTCTGTCCCTATGTCGTCCCTATGTATGCTTAAATCTTTAAAACTACGCAACGGATTTTGATGCGGTTTTTTTTAATAGATAGAGTGATTTAAGAGGAAGATTGTATAATACATGCATAATATACTTAGGGATAAGTTATCCCTAAGGCCTTCCAAAATTCCAAAATTCAATTTTTTTTATTCATTACTAGCCACCCGCCCTGGCTCCGCACGGGAAAATGGTTATTGTGGGTTATCCGGGATAACCCACAATAGTAAAGAATAAAAAAAAATTGAATTTTGGAATTTTGGAAGGCCTTTGTCTAGCAGTGGACGTCTGGGTGAACACAGTGAATGATGATGAGCTAGGATAGTAGATGCACAGAGAAAGCTACCGTAAGTTTTCGAAACAGCGAAAATGTGTCATGGCTTCGGCTGCCAGGCGCCGGCTATTTTTAGGGTTCCGTACCACAAATGAAAAGGAACCCTTATGTATTTAGAATTACTCGTGTGTCTGTCCGTATGTCTCTCCGTCGCCAATATCCTCCGAAACTACTGAAACGATTGAGTACTAAGTATTTTTTTCAAAGCCCTATTTATCTTCCAATTGTTGCCACGATGTTTTCAAACTATTTAATGGTAGAATTAGGCCGGGAGATGATGACAGAAATTTTTAGGTCATTTGTTACAGTATGGCGGTTTTACAGCGGTCTTAGTACGCAATGACAAAAAGAAAAATGATGGTCATAGCGCTGGTACTGGCGGCCCAATTGCGTGGGCGTTAGTTTGGCGGAAGGTTTATATGTTTAATACATGCATAATATACTTAGGGATAACCCACAATAACCATTTTCCCGTGCGGAGCCGGGGCGGGTCGCTAGTGGACCAATATACTCGAGAGGACTGTCGATTCTCCTACTACAATGCGTGTTCCTCTAATTAGTTCTAAAAAAAAGATAGATGTCACTATTATTCACAAATTAGGTACCTATCATTGTTAAATTATCTGAAATTAAAAATTATATGGTGTCTCTCGACCTGATAAAAAATTAATAAATTACTTTTAGTTCCTTTTTATGTAAAAAAGAACACAATTATAGCCATTTTACTAGTGTATTTTTAACATAATCTCGGGCGAGGAGCTAGGCGCCATCTAGTTTTAATACGGGATTTGAGCTTTTCCGAAGCACGATATTTTCTAGGGCATTGACAGTCATCTCGAGTATATTGGTCCATGCATGTATCTTTCCACGCGAGTTCAACTCGCACTTGACCGGTTTCTGACGTCACCGTTTTGTATTCAATCTGACTACGAAGCGACCGAATGACGTGCGCGAAACGAAATGCGACGAGACTGGAATAATAATTAGGCAATAATATAATTAATATGTAGACTGTATTGGACGCGGTTTTACTACGTTTTACTAATTTTCGCTTACTTGCTCAATACTTCACAATGTTTTTAGATTTTTTTTTTTAATTGACCTATGCTTGAGTCGAAAAGGTACGACGGATCAAGCTTCACCGGACTTGAATGTTTTTAGAAACATTAATTTCAGAGGTACAGTCAAGAACACGCTAAGCTGAACACTTTGCACAGGTTTTGACGCCCTCGTGGCCTAGTTGGTAGTGCGTCTGCCTTCGAAGCACAAGGTCGCGGGTTCGAATCCCGCCCAGGGCAAACATTCGTGCGATGAGCACTTGTGTTTGCCTTGTGTCTGGATGTTACCATGTTGATGGATGTTACCATTATTGTAGTGATTCAGAGAAATAAGAAACCTAGCTCCCCATATTGCGGAATTTCAATGGAACTAATTTTATAAGGGAAATTGTTGCCATAGTCGTAAAAATATACATATAAACGTGGCGCCCCCAGAGCAGGTTTCTTATTTCTTTGGTCAGGCTAATAATAAATATAATATGTATTAATGTTACAAAATATAATTAATGAAGTATCTACTTCTTTAATGTTAATACCTTTCTGTCTTTTAATATGTTGGCTCTATCATTTTATCAAATAATTTATACAATACATTATCATAATCTCTGAACTTTGCAAATCACCTAAATACCCATCTGTCTTATTATCTTATCATGTTTATTAGGTATCACACCATATTTGTTACTTCAAAATGTATCTTCACGAGGGGGTCCTGACAATAAAACTTACTTTTATAGATATAGCTTTCCGCCCCACGGCTCCGCCCGCGTTAACAGGTTTTCCCGTGGGAAAGAAGTATTTTCCCGCGGTAAAAAGTAGGCTATGTGTTATTTTGATGTTTAGGCTATATTACTGTAAAGTTTCATTCAAATCCATTCAGTAATTCTAGAGATTACAAACAGACAGACAGATGGACATTTTTTTCAAAACTTGTATTTTTGTGTTTAGCTTACTCCCTTTATCACCTAAAATCAGTTTTTTTTTAAAACAAATCAATGTACAGGACACACTGATTCTTCAGTTTTATTACAGTAGAAGAAGCTAGCTTATCATAAAAAAACAATTAGTTTATTTCCAAGGTTATCTTTCTATGCATTAATTAAATGATCATGTGATAAATAAAAGATTATTATTATATACCTAATTAAAGCAGTACATCTCTGTAGTTTTGCATTAAGAAATGAAAATTATTTATATTTTCATTTGGTATATAGATAGTACTTATGTATTTTGAAGAAACAATGTTTTAACTTAAATTACTTACTAGTTTATCACTACATAGTATAAAATAAAGTCGCTTTCTCTGTCCCTATGTCCCTTTGTACGCTTAAATCTTTAAAACTACGCAACGGATTTTGATGCAGTTTTTTTTAATAGATAGAGTGATTCAAGAGGAAGGTTTATATGTATAATACATGCATAATATACTGAAGGATAACCCACAATAACCATTTTCCCGTGCGGAGCCGGGGCGGGTCGCTAGTGATTAATAAACAGTTGTTGCAAATAATCTCCATCCTAATATTTACTTTTACTATGTTTGTCAAATTACTTATTCCACCTAAAATAACTTACCTAATTGATTTGGATTTAATATAAATTAGGTAGCAGATCGGGCACTGAATTAACAAATAGGCCAACTTTTAAAAAAGGCTCTTTAAAAGATGGTGTGTTAAATAAAAAACTCATTTATTTTTAATTTTACCCCAATACTTTTAGTAAACTAAGTAACATCCTATACTTAAATCCTACATCTGTCAACACTTTCCGAGTTTAAAAAGTTACTAGTTATTGAAGTACATAAATAGAACCATTGAGCAGATTTAATAGCCCATTCAATAAACTAACAATGACAATCACCTGCTGACATAACTATATGCTATAAAAATAGGTAGGTACAGTCAGTACTTTGTAGCATTCTTATCTCCATTGAATAAGAGACAAAATTGTGATGTGCATGTTCAACTTACTTGATCATACAACTGTAGTTTCAACAGGATGCGTAATAAGGTTGTGCTTAGTGTTCAGCAGTGGACTGATACAGGCTTATATAATATAAAAAGATAATTTAAAAAATATATAAAACCGCCATCAACGTCCTAACCTACACTAAAAAGTTACAAATAAAATATAAATCTAGCTGAAAGCATATCAATTTAATATGGCTATTAATATTCCTTATTTACTTACATAAATTGTAACATCATATAAACATGTGTAGACATTGTTATACTCTTCACCTTGGAGTCGGTGCCAGTTGAGGCTAGCTATTTAATCGGAACCACATCTGATCTCAAAAGTTCAGATCGTTGAATATAAAAAATTTAAAGAACGCGGTCAGAGTACTAGATACTGAGCCCACTATAGATGACTGCTAGCAGTAGAAGTCTTTTGGTCGAAATGATGGTGATTAGCTGGCACCGACTCCAAGATAAATTGTATAACAATGTCTACACATGTTTATATGATGTTACAATTTATGTAAGTAAATAAGGAATATTAATAGCCATATTAAATTGATATGCTTTCAGCTAGATTTATATTTTATTTGTAACTTTTTAGTGTAGGTTAGGACGTTGAAGGCGGTTTTATATATTTTTTAAATTATCTTTTTATTTTACCCTTTTTAGTGGAAATTTACCATGACAAGTTAGGTACTCACAAAACTTTAATTTGTTTTGTTTAGTACATAATTAAATGCAGATTTTCTCACTATGTTTCCTTTACAGTCTTACGTTTGATTATTAAATTCTAAAACATTGCTATACTTGATTAGACTTTAACCTAAGTTTTCCGAATGGCGAACAACTGACCAAACCACTACGATACCGACGACGCTCGCCGGTTTAGTCCACGGAAAAATTCTTAAGTTGTTATCTTGGGGTTTTCAAATCTTTAATCTATGACTAGTTTACAGAATATATGAACCAAAACCGCATATTTCTTGTTATTTCAATTATAACAAAAGCAACGCAATGAGTGTGCTGTTGTTTATTGAAGAGTTTTCGTTTTAGTCATGAAGGAAGAAAAAATTTTACGCAGGTATTAAGCAACACTTCTGATAGTATACTGCTTAGTTGACGGATCAGGGATCGCAGTTGTTGCTATTGACTACCCCGGTAATAAGGTATGAAGGACGCCGCCTTGTGGTTCCCGGCGACTTACTAAAAACAATTGCGCCTCGCTAGCGTAAGGGTTGTGGGTTGTGATAATAAACAACCTAACATCCATCCATCCGTCCACTGCGCGTTTGCTTGCTTGCTTATATTTAAATAAAATAGACGAATGTATAGTTCCCGGCGCGTAACCTACAACAACTGTGAACCCCATCTCAATTGCCAAGCAGTGATGGAAACAAACAGCCTGAAACAGTCCCGCTGCTGGACTAAGGTTCCTTCAGGAGGCTTTTTGAAAAATCTTTACGGTTGGCAGGCGGGATGTTGTTAGTTGTCCATTCTCACAGTAAGACACCCACTAGAAGAGTTTGGTTGATGCTTATTTAAGCGGCTATAAATAATAACTAATTAAATAAACAATTCAATACAAATATACGCAATAAATAATACTAAAGTTAAAAATGCTAAATAACACACTTGATTTTATTATGTTACACTCTAACTTTTGTATCGAATGGTAGAAGCTTTCAGGTTTCCCACCAAATTATGAAAAAAAAGAACTCTACATTACTGGCACGGTTTTGACTGTATTTTGATTTGTCTGTCCCCATGCCTCTCTAGGTAGTTCGCTGCTCTCTAGGAAATAAAAGATATACATAATATATGCATGGAAAAGCAAAAAGACAAAATACTAAATGCCCAAAGAAGTAAGCAATTCCCAATATTATTGCAAGTTGCAAGTTGATCACCATTGTATATGAGAAGTTCGATAAATAAGTCCAGTAGCCATGTAAAATAATCGATAAATATACGTTACGCTTCATACCACATCACATCACTATTTTCAAATTCAGTAACCATTAAGTTTCTTGTTTTTTACATGCCAAATAAAGACAAATAAATGTCATACTTTATTGATATTTTGTTTTTAGTTGGGCATGTCATAACATGAATGTCTCTATCTTTTTCTAACGTACCGTATTCAAAGATGTGTGATAGAGACTGATAGAGTTAAAGACAAACACCGTCTCCCGCTTCCCCCTACCCTCCCACCCCTCTGTGCGGCCGCATTGGTTTCGATACAAAATAGGCATGATACTCCATCTGAGCGCGTAATATTTGTCTTCCTTCATGGTTTTAGTCTTCTACTCCGCCATGAGATATAATCCAAATTTATATGAAAGCATTTTGAGTACAACTTCTATCTATAAAACGAAAAATTATTTAAATCGATTGATAAGAAGCCGAGATATTGACAAAATAATTTACCGATCGGGTATAACGGCATCGTCAATTGAGGAGTTATTTCCTCATATCTTCAAATTTAATCATCCGATCTTAGTGAAATTTTTATGGGACCACCCTGCAAGTAAACCTGGTCGATTAAAAAAAGAATTTTGAAAATCGGTTCACAATTGACGGAGATATCTTATAACAAACACACAAAAAAAAAAAAAAACATACGCGTCTAATTGAGAACCTCCTCCTTTTTTGAAGTCGGTTAAAAATGTGTCTAGATCAATTTACAATCGGTTTGTAAGTTATTTTATTTTAGACAGTACTTATAACTATACCCTCCGAGCTCTGGATTAAATTATTTTAGTTACATTTAAGTATACTATGATAATTATAATCAAGCTTTACTTATGAAACGCTTGCTTATTGGCTGGCAATGGTGGTCTAGAAGAAAACGCACAAAGGATTTTTTAGCAATAAAGTACATTTTAATGATGATTCAAGTTATGATCAATTACTTAAACATAATACCTATTGATAGCTAACACAACACCAACTATAGTGTAGATTAAAGTTGTTATAAGTTCATACATAAATAGCATAAACCATTTCTTAACAAATCCTGTAAAATAACAGTTGTTGATATACTAGTGAAGTTTCGGAAGTAATTGGTGCTGTGATAATTAGATACTGAAGATAATATGGTAAAAGTTTTAACCAGATCCGCTTTTTAGTTTTTACTAATTTCTCATGAATGGTGAGAAGGAAATGATGTGGGGTGGTTCTAGAAAGTCTCTACTTACAGTTTTAATGCATCCTTTTTGTAATAAACACATTTAAATCACTTTCACAAAATAAATTAATTACATACATTTTCAGTAGGTACCTACAAAACACGCTAATTTCTTTTTTTCTAACCTTTTTTTTCCTTTAATCGTTACGTAGGCAATGGTTAAATTATTATACAGCCTAATCTTGTATAGGTATTTTATTATTTAAGTCCAGTTTACAATAACAAAAATCAACTTTGAAAAATTTAATTCTCCGGCGGTCGCCGACCGCTGCCGCGGTACGCTCGCTCCGCTCGCTCGGCTCCCTCCGCTCTGTTATTGACATCAGTCTAACCTAACCTAACCAATCGATTTAATTCTGTGTAGAGATTTGTTTTTTTTTTAGCGGGGGGCTGCGCCCCCCGATCCCCCTCTTTTGGGGGGCTGCGCCCCCCCGTCCCCCCGCTTCGGTTGACGCCCTGGCTACTATTATCAAAGCCAGCAACCTTTTTGTAATCGGGTTGAAAAATCTATAAGGGCTTAGAATACCACTTCAGAAATGGGGGGGCTTCGCCCGCCTTTTTTCCTCCTATAATAGGTTGAAGCCTTCATTTTCCATTCATTATACACAGATTGGACTATATTTTTAATTGGCAGAATACATAATTCTTTTTTTTTTGGCTGTATGCCTGTTGCCTTTCTCTTATTTTTTAATGAAAATTAAAAGATACGTAACATCAACTAGCGTTTATAACCCCAAAATGTATGTAAATTACAGAATTTTTTAATATTTATTTTAAAAAAATCTTCGCGTGCTTCATTAGAAAATCTTATTGATATTGTAAGGTAAGACCTCATAGTATACCGCTGCATCATTATTTTTCAGCTAGCAATGCGAATTTAGCTAAAAACTCAAAGGGGACTTAGTTAAAACCCGACCCGATAATATACTTGGCATAGGTCACACGGCGAATTTTAGTTTTAAAAGAATATTAGAACAACATGGATGTCCATAACATAGTTAAATGTTGCAGCAGTTACAAAAATAGTTGTTAATACCTAGATATTCCAAATCTAATAGACAGTACAGAATTAGAGAGGCGCTATTATATTTTCTAGGTCAAATCAACGGATTTTTTTGTTTTCATTTCTCTTTCGGTCGGAAAATTTGTTCGAATGAAAGTAAAAGATACGATGTTGTTCAAGACTTACCACTTTTCGGCAGGCTGCGAATAACATTCACAGCAGCGTTGAACTTTTCTTCCAACGACATTTTGACACAAAAACTATCACAATCACCAAATATTACAAAATATCTATGCACTTTGGACCTAAAATACGCAAACTTATTATCACTTGCTCCGACACACTAGATTACCGTCATATTTCACTGCATAATCACGATCAGCGATTACACGAAAATAGTACAGTATTTAGCACGGATTTAGAAGATAAAAATAATAGCGATAAATAATATAAATTACGACTATTTCAGCCGAATGCAACAAAATATACGTGCGCCTACAATACAACTCTATACAGTTATACAGACAGAAAAAACAGAAATGTCAAACTTTTTTTAGAGAGATATGGCAGGTATTTCACTGGCGACAGCGACAAAAGACTAAAGGGACGCAGTTATGCGCAAGAGTGAGCGCGGTGTATCCGTATTTCATTCTAACGCATAACTGCGTCCCTTTCGTCTTTTGTCTTCGTCGCCAGTGAAATAAATAGGTGCCTTTCTTGACAAATCGCGTTCCGTTTCTCCACTTTTTGTTTGTGTGGTGGCTATATTATGCTAACCGCATGCATGAAGCCAAAACGCAAAAAAAAAGTCTTCTGTCAATTCTGTCTGCTCTGCAAAAGCTGTAAAAATAAAATAAATACCTACATAGTCAGTATACCAAGTCAGTACATATGTGATAGCGGATTATCCTCTTTGAATAAAGTTAGGGACTATTTGGTATTCTGTGATAAAGCGAGAGAAGCTACGGAGAAAAGGCAGACCCCACATTCATAGTTGATATGCTCAAAGATGGAAAAAGCAAATCAGATAGCAAAGTTAGCAGAACTGCTATTTTGCAAAAACTTAATCAAGCTTATCAGGAAATAAATTAAAATTGGAAATAGCAATAAAGAAAACCTTCTTTATCAGCCTGCCTTGAGTAAGCCTTAGCAGCATATAAAGGAGCCCGTTTTTCGAAGCCTTTATCACGAGCGAGTTGGTCAGGTAAGAAAGCAGTATTACTACTACTCCCTTAGAAACCTTACTATTACCCATAAATATAAAGTTCATGAGCAAGTCTCCATCCTTTGCTAAATCAAAGAGACATTTCCATACCCCGCCCTGAAGTTGACTCTCTGACCTGACTGTACCCATAATATCTCTTTCAGAAGCAACATCATTTTGGAAAAATCTATAAGCTGTTTTACTTTGATTCCAATCTTCACAAGCTTGATTTATTGAACGTTCAGGCGATTCAGCAAGACTATTAACTATTTTTACAGCCTGACCAAAGAAATATGAAACCTCTCCATATTGCGGAATTTCAGAGGAACTAATTTTATAAGGGAAATTGTTGCCATAGTCGTAAAAATATACACGTGGCGCCCCCAGAGCAGGTGTCATATTTCTTTGGTCAGGCTTTAAAAGCCTCCTACTTAATCTTATATCACCAAAATCAACAATTCCAAATTCACTTTCTGGCCATTCACTAGTTGAGGTAATATTTCCTTTCGTAATATATTCCATTTTTAGACCATAGATCTATTTATAGTAGTAAGTCAAATTAGTAAAATAGCAGCTTTTCATCATTTATAGACATAGTAAGCTTCTGAAGACATCGAATCAGAGTCCTCGTGTATTTTCTTGTCTACCCTAATCAGCCTCTGTTTTGGGCTTTGATCTTCTAGTGTAGCCTCTGTTTGCCTTTTCTGATTCTCTTTATATATGGTTCCAGATGTTCTACAGATCCACGAAGAATGGATTCAGGTGAAAGGCTGTCTGAAGAAGTAGTATTGGTGTCACTGTAGTAACCACTATCATATTTTTGAGGGAAGAGCTACACCTAAAGCTGCGATTGGAGCTAAACACGCAACATAAGCAGCTACAGAAAAAACTCCAGCCCCCGTAACATGCAGTGCTATGACAAAAGTTTGTCGCACATTTAACTATCAAAACACCCGCCATATTGAAATATACTCCAATAGGTTAAGAGAATACGCACGACAAAATTATGTCTGTCACGCGTGGACCGAGCATGTTAGAGGGGCAGATGTAAGCAATATAAGAGAAGCAATGGTACCAGCTATAAAAGAAGGTGTATTAGTTCTATTAAACACACTTTTTATTGTATCACCTCACAAACCAACCAAAAAAGTACTACCTATATGATTTCCTGAATCAGATAAGCCTGGTGATGGATTTATATATAAAATCCTCTTAGCTTATCTTGAGCTTGTAAACATATGAAACAACACCTAATGCAATGTTTTGAAGTTTATATAGCAAAGTTAGCCGTTTGTATACTACCCCCCAATATAACAAAAACCCAATTTTGATTATAACGTGGGGTTTTCATAAGTCAACCATTTTTTTTTTTATTATTTTCAACAAAAATGTAAACCAATTAGCACCACAAAAAATCTAATTATTGACTTTTTCCTAAAATCGTAAAAAGTAGGTACTTACCTTTGTGAGGACGCATGACATAAAAATAGGGTTGTAAAAATAAAAGCGCAAAATTATTGCAACAAAGCCAAGTAAATTGGTTCGTATGTAAATATGGTAAAAGTAGCCTAATATAGCTGCTTTTATGATAATAGCAGAATTACTATAAAGAAAAGTTCATACAGATCACTTGGTAGACCATCCCATCCCAAAGAAAAATGTTCTCACGGTTATTATTTTTAATTAAACAAAAGTGACCATATTATTAATTTAATGACAAAAAATATTGAAATATATACCTATTGAAATAATGTTATTAGTCTTAAAGATAACTTTACTTTGTTGATTTTTCAACTATCATGTGAATATTTTAGTATAGTGAGTCAATATGTTAGCAGGGAATAAAGAGTCCGATAAACCACTTAATAGTAAGAGCACTCTAGAAAAGTCGGATTTTGTTACTAGAGTACCTATTTCCATTTTTAGTGGGCTAAAAAATGCAAAGAATGAAGAGGAAAAAAAGAAGCTTAATCGACTTTTAACTACTCTAATCGAGAAATTGCCTGAGGGCTTTAAGATAGGAGCTGCTATAGGTGAAGGGGATTGTTTCTTTGATTCCATAGCTCAAGGATTGAACGAGCTAAAAGATAAAGGTCTGATTGCAGGTAGTAAAGGATTTAGTGTAAAGTCTTTGCGGGAAAATTGTAAGCAATATGCACAACAGGTTAATCAATCAAAAAAAGGTTCATGGTTGGGTAGTGCTTTAAAAGGAGAAGGTGAAAAACTTTGTGAATATATTCCGCGTATTGAATTTACTGCAGAAGACATTGAAAATACAAGCTCTGATTCAGAAATAAACATTCTAAAGTTGGAAAACGCTATATGGGGAAGACCTGAAGTTGAAGGAAAAATGATATGCGAAAAGTATGGCGTGAAAGTTAGGACTATAGAATTGAGAGATAAAGAGATAGATGGATTACATATTACTAAAGATAAGGTAGGTACAGGTAATAATATTATTTACATAGTGAATTACAGGAACCATTTTGTACCACTTCTTAGTAATATTGAAAAAGATATAAAGAGAAGCATAAAAGTTTCCAGAGAGGAAGCTTACGGTGATGTGGTAGGTTCAAATTCAAACAATATTTCTCAATCTTACATTTCTACACCATTACAAGATATTGAAAATTCCTCACACGAGCAAAGCGATCATTCAAGGAGTACAGGTAAGGAAAATCATAAAACGAGTAGAAAACGAAGACGTTCTGTTACAGACAAAGATGATATAGAATTGAAGAGGTCGCGTGTTGATGTACACAATATTAATGAAGAAATTAGATTTGCTAAAAGTGTTGCCGGTAAAGAAGGTAGACAAGATATAAAGAGAAGCATAAAAGTTTCTAGAGAGGAAGCTTACGGTAATGTGGTAGATTCAAATTCAAACAATATTTCTCAATCTTACATTTCTACACCATTACAAGATATTGAAAACTCCTCACACGAGCAAAGCGATCATTCAAGGAGTACAGGTAAGGAAAATCATAAAACGAGTAGAAAACGAAGACGTTCTGTTACAGACAAAGATGATAAAGAATTGAAGAGGTCGCGTGTGGATGTACACAATATTCATGAAGAAATAAGATTTGCTAAAAGTGTTGCCGGGAAAGAAGGGACACCTAGATTTAATCAGTTCTTAGATTTTTTAATTGAAGGGGAAGGAAAAGAATGTCTAGAAGTTCTGAAAGGAAAAGGAATAAACCTATCCAGTATGTCCAGCATTTTAAGTGGATCAGGATCTGATGCTATAATAGCTTTTAAAGGCTTATATGATCTGTGGTTTGATGAGCAACGAAATAAAACACGATATTTAAAAACTCTAGAAAAAGAAGGAATAAATCTAGCTAGTGTTTCTAGCATTATAAGTAAAGCAAGAGCTAATGCTTCAAAGACTTTTAAAGGCTTATATGATCTGTGGTTTAATGAGCAAGGAAATAAAACGCGATATTTAAAAACTCTAGAAAAAGAAAGAATAAATCTAGCTAGTGTTTCTAGTATCTTAGGCGGAACAGGAACTAGTTCTGCAAAAGCTTTTAAAGACTTATATAACCTATGGTTTGATGAAGAAGGAAATAAAACACGATATTTAAAAACACTAGAAAAAGAAGGAATAGGTCTAGCTAGTGTATCCAATATTTTGCATGGAGCAAGAGCTAATGCTGCAAAGACTTTTAAAGGCTTACATGATCTGTGGTTTGATGAGCAAGGAAATAAAACACAATATTTAAAAACCCTGGGAAAAGAAGAAATAAATCTTACTAATGTATCCGGTATTTTAAGTAAAGCAGGAGCTAAAGCTCCCAAAGCGTTTAAAGAATTATATAATCTGTGGTTTGATGAAGAAGGAAATAAAACACAATATTTAAAAACCCTGGAAAAAGAAGAAATAAATCTTACTAATGTGTCTAGTATATTAGGTGGAGCAGGAGCTAATGGTGCAAAAGCTTTTAAAGACTTATATGATCTGTGGTTTGATGAAAAAGGAAATAAAACAAAATATTTAAAAATTCTAGAAGAAAGCGGAATGGGTCTTACTAATGTATCCAGTATCTTACATAGAGTAGGAGCTAATGGTGCAAAAGCTTTTAAAGATCTATATAATACTTTTCTTGATGAGCAAGGAAATAAAACACAATATTTGAGAACTCTAGAAAAAGAACGAATAAGTCTTGCTAGTATATCCAGTATCTTGCATGGTGCAGGAGCTAATGCTGCAAAGGCTTTTAAAGACTTGTATGACCTGTGGTTTGATGAAGAAGGAAATAAAACACAATATTTAAAAACTTTAAAAGAAAGCGGAATAAATCTTACTATTGTATCCAGTATTCTGAATGGAGCAGGAGCTAATAGTGCAAAGGCTTTTAAAGACTTATATGACCTGTGGTTTGACGAGCAAGGAAATAAAACACAATATTTAAAAACTCTAAAAAAAGAAAAAGTTAATCTAGCTGATGTGCCCGGTATTTTAAGTAAAGCAGGAGCTAAAGCTCCCAAAGCGTTTAAAGACCTATATGATCTATGGTTTGATAAGCAAGGAAATGAAACACAATACTTAAAAACCTTAAAAAAAGAAAAAATAAATCTAACTAATATGTTCAGTATTTTGCACGGAGTAGGAGCTAATGGTGCAAAGGCTTTTAAAGACTTGTATGACCTGTGGTTTGATAAACAAGGAAATAAAACACAATATTTAAAAACTCTAGAAGAAAGAGGAGTAAATCTTATTAATATGTCTAGTGTTTTAGCTGGAGCAGGAGTTAACGCTACAAAAGCTTTTAAAGATTTATACGATTTGTGGTTTGATGAAAAAGGAAATAAAATACAATATTTAAAAACTCTAGAAAAGGAAGGAATAGATCTATCTAGCATATCTAGTATTTTGAATGGAGCAGG
Organism: Teleiodes luculella; assembly: GCA_948473455.1. Classification (NCBI taxonomy): domain Eukaryota; kingdom Metazoa; phylum Arthropoda; class Insecta; order Lepidoptera; family Gelechiidae; genus Teleiodes; species Teleiodes luculella. Next base: position 3,645,706 of record OX419608.1, read on the forward strand.
AGCCAATGGTGCAAAAGCTTTTAAAGACTCATATGATCTTTTGTTTGATGAAGAAGGAAATAAAACTCAATATTTGAGAACTATAGAAAAAGAAGGAGCAAGTTTTGCTAGCATGTCCAGTATCTTACATGGAACAGGAGCTAGTGCTGCAAAAGCTTTTAAAGACTTATACGATCTTTGGTTTGATGAAGAAGGAAATAAAACACAATATTTAAAAACTCTGAATAAAGAAGGAATCAATTTACCTAATATGTCCAGTATTTTAAGTGGAGCAGGAGCGAATACTACAAAAGCTTTTAAAGACTTATATGATCTTTGGTTTGATGTGCAAGGAAATAAAAAACAGTATTTAAAACATTTTACTGAAAAAAGGAATAAGGATAGGAATTTTATTATAAGTAACTTGTCTGGTATTTTTAGTGGGGCAGGAGCTAAAGCTAGCAATGCTTTTAAAGAATTACATAACATTTGTTTTAACGACAATGGAGAAGAGACAGAATTTTTAAATCATTTCTATGATGTAGGCTTTATGCCATGTAACTTATCCTCTATGTTATGTAAATCAGGGTCTTATGCTTCTCATAGATTAATAAAATTTCATGATACTCTTTTTGACGATAAAGGAAAGGAAACAAGACTTTTAAGTGATTTTCGTAAGATAGGTTTTAATCCTCAGAGTCTGTGCACTATATTAAGTGCATCAGTAAGTAGTTTAGGTCAGTTTCATTATTTTTGTTTCACAGAAAAAGCAAAAGCGTATTTAATCCATTTCTCACAGGCAGGTTTTACTATTAAAAAAATATCTAATATACTGCATGGAGCAAGGGCTAGCATTTGTTCTGCTCTGAAGGATTTTCACAATGTTTGTTTTGATGAGCAAGGGAACAAGACGCAGCTTTTGAATGATTTCTATAGCGTAGGGTTTACGGCAAGTCACTTATCCACAATATTAGGCATGGCAGGAAATAATTCAGCTTCTATCTTAAAAAAATTCCACAAATCATGTTTTAATGAAAGGAATTATTTAAATCACTTCTTAGCCGAGAAAAAACTTTTTACACCAAAAAATTTATCTAGGGTGTTACATAGAGTAGGACTTAGTATTTGTTCTGCCTTTGAAAAATTTCATGGTTTCTGTTTTGATAAAGCAGGAAACAAAACGGATTATTTAAATAACCTTATCAAAAATAACTCACCGAATACGATACTTGATACACTATATAAAAAAGTAGAAAAAGTTAAAAAAGCTCCTTCTGCTTTCTTAGATGAGCAGAATATTAGCGAAGAAGATAAAATAACCAATCCAGGTCTTAACCCGAGTAGCGTATCCGGTAGAACGGAGCAAGTACAAAACTTGGGTAGTTTACAACAAGGTGATTCTAAAATTAAGAGAAAAATCCGGAAGGGTATCTTAAATCGGGGCGAAAACAGGCAAGAAACTACTGATGGAATAGATGATAACCCTGAAACTTATTTATATAATCCAACAGTGGACAAGCAACTACAAGAATCATGTCATACAATTTCTTCCTGAAATTGTTTTATTTCAGCTTTAGGAAGGCTGGTTATTTGGGAGATGATATCAATAGAAACACCAGCCTTAAGTAGGTTTTTTGCAACTTCAATGTTCCTTTCTTTGCAACCTTCAGCTCTGCCTTTTTTATGAACGATTTGGGTGCCTTCTTGACTACCTTCTTGTCTACCTTTTTCATGACCTACTCTAACACCCTCATCAAACTTTTGAGCAAAAGCAGCAATCTCATCGATTATGTGTTTTTTCATTTTTTCATATGCTAATTACTCTTCTTCTGACCAATTAAACTTAATTAGCTCGTTTTATTATTACGTCACAACCAACTATTTTATCTAGGTCCTTCTCATTTGTTTCTGCTGCATATCAAAAAAAGTAACAGCACTTTTTTACTATATTTTCTAATTGGTCTTCTTTTGTCTTTGTAAATTTTGGTAGTTCTATGAATACGAAGTAAAAATCCTTTAAGTCATGTTCAAAGCTATTTTGATCTAAAATGACACGATTAGATTTGTACTCAGCTTCATCTGGAAAATGGAAAATAAATGAAATGGTGTAATGAAGACAGTAAAGAATAAAGAAATACTTTAATGTAGATAAAAGTGAGAGTAAAGAATGAGAGTATAGGTAGTGTTAGATTTAGCGTTTGATTAAGAATTGCAGAAGAAATTTTATAATAATAGAAAGTAAATAAGTGTACCCAACTTTCGATCGTTCACCCAGGTGGTCTCGAGACTTGGACGGTGGGTTGGAAGATTTTCAATGTAAACCATGTTATGTTAACTCTTCGATATCATTACAAAATACTGGATTAACCCTTTATAAGGCAAAACAACTTTATTAAATACATTCGTTTTCGACTTTATGTTGAGGGTATAAGGTTAAAAATGTTATGTTTTTAATATTTAACCATTAGTTATCCGATAAATTATTATCTTATTTATAACTATAGTAATCCATGAACATGTAAATAAATGTATGCTTTTAAATAAAAGTATATTTCCATAATCATAAAGTGTTACCTGTGTTACCCGTGTATCCACAGGCACCTTTTTTGTACACGTTACTATTAATGATAATTATCTTCATAACTATCCAGTGCAACCCTGTTTGATATATCTAAGTATTGTATTTTCCAGGTTGATGTTAAAAACAAATTATCTGAGTGGTAAATTTTGAGAAGCACGAAAATGAACGCCGTAACATACATACTATACGAAATTATTGCTACCGTTTTTCGCCGATTATTATACATATTTGATTGTGTTTCTCATTTATTTGATATTTTACGCGTTATAGTTCTTTAAATTTGATCTAAGTCAATAATAAGCTAACTTGTACAAAAACGGGACCGATGGAATCATTCTTTGAAGAATTTTTTCGAGTTTTGATTCGCAAACAAAAATATAATTTGTCAATAAAAATGTCTGTCGCTAGATGGCGTTATATCAATTTCATGTCGCCCCAAAAAAATAATAACTCGGAAAATAATCAATGTTTCCAAAATCTGGATGACAAGATTGGTGACAGGGTTCTGTGGGATATATAGAAGCTATTAACTTTATTTATTATATCTCGCTGTACTGAGAGATAGGTAAATTGCGAAAAACGGCCACTTTTAATAATAAACATATGTGATTGCTTCTATCTATATATCATACAGACAGCACCCCGACTCTAATTCTGTCGTCCGGATTTTTGAAAAATTGTTTTTTTTCCGAGTTATTACTTTTTAAAGGGTGGGGGCGCCACTTATCATGGTAGAGCCCCTTAATATTTTTTTCTCTGGGGTAGTAATTAACAATAATAATAGTACTAAAACCTCGTTTATTTATTACTGCAAATTGTGTAGGTATGTATACTAGGCAGCACAGGTTGACCTTGAGATCGCCCGTATTCTGTAGGTGGTAGGGTTGAAGTTCGTAGTGCGAATGTCCAACCGCATGTGCTGGCTTCTGCACATAGAATTGAACTGATCTGATCACTTATCCTTGGGTAATTTGTAAGAAAAATGTATTGAGTGACATTTTGCGTAAATGGCGTTGTGCTAAAGTAACATTCAGCGAAATTGAGTACCTACAGCTTCAAGAGCTTCAACACTTATTGTTCTTATTTCTTGTTTTTGGTACAAGTTATCATAATTGTATGTTACACAGTTAAGTCACGTTAAGTACAGAAGTTTTGGAGGTGTAAGTATTATAATCCATCCGCATAGATCGAAGTGTTGTCTATCTTATTGGAAACATTTCAGATCAGTGATTATATTACGATACACGGTGCATGGCCAGGCATTTGATATTAATGATTTATATAACTTTATAATACAGAAGACTTGAAGTACATAGTTGTTATTTTTGTTAAGTACGAAAGAGATTACAATAAAAATTGTTTAATGGAAACAAAGGGCTTTTGATTGCGGTATTTTAAAATGAACTCTTTAAATGGTCTATTTCATATCCATTTTTATTCTTTATAAGGACAGCACTTAAGGATAATGCCGTAGACATTCAGGTCATTGGACTCAAAAACTACTGAACCGATTTCAAAAATTATCTCACCATTAGAAAGCTACATTCACCCTGAGTAATATAGTAGGCTAAGTATATTTCATTTTCAAAAAATTAGGGATCCTTACTTTAAACTTTAATTATGTTACCCAAGTTTGCCAAAGGTGCAAAAAAAAACTTAAATATTCCTAATAATCGATAAGGTTCCGCTGAATCGATTTTTGAAAAACTTGGCACAAAGCTAGAATAGATCTTGGTAAAGAACATAGGCTAAGATTTACCGAGGGAAAATTTCTCATTCCCATGGGAAAAATGTTAAAGCTGGCGGAGTAAGCACAAAGAAAGAATAATAGTCCGGTAAAGATACGATAGCTTGTATGGAAAAAAATTACAAATTCCTAGACAATTTTTTTTTTCGTTGTTTGATTAGAGTTTGTTTATTATTGATTATTTTAAATTTTCCCCAAAAAAACTTGTGAGCGTTTTTTTTAAACGCTGTTTAAAAATTGTTTTTTCATTATTTAATTGAGATTAAATCCTACACTGGTGATTTTCTTTTTTATGGTCTTCTAAATAATATATAATAATAAACATAAAATATCACCAATGTAGTGCGTGAGTAATGTGAGATAACGAAGGTCTGTAAAATAAAAATATTAAAACCTTGTAGAATTTTTTTAGAATTGGTGATCTTTGAGCACGTCATTTATATATTAATCATAGTTAATCCTACAGATTTTCACCCGTGTGACTAACGTAGTTTTTTTTTTAGGACGTTTTATTAAATTTTAACACTGAAGCAAAAATTCTACAGTCGTTGATAAATAATAAAAATAAATGTTATGATAATTACTACCCCAAAACGAAAGTTCTCCTAAATATTACCAGAGGAAACGAAAATACCACGGTTGTAATGTTTCGGGGGTAGAGAGTTCGGCGCGGGGGTGAACTATTGCGAGCGCAGTCCGCGCGGAACGATGATGCAGCCGTGTATGATGGATGAAACAAATTATTTATTGAGAATGAATCTACTCGTAGCTGGGTTTATCAACATTTTAACCGACAATACAGACGACTTTGAAATTTTTTTTAATATATTTTTTTCACATATTTTACGTACCTAATACTTATTAAAATGGTCCCGTGTCGATAATTTAACTACCCATAGGTAATTCATGTTCAAGCAGTGATAATTTTTAAGGATTTATATTGTTATTGTTATAAATTAATGTAAACCCAAGTCAGAATTTTGTCACCGGAAATATGAATTACTGTAAAGGACAAATCGTAACTTTTCAGGAGAGTGAAAAAACGATTGCTTTTTAAATTAAAATGCTATATTTACTATATTTGTAATGCTATTGAAATTTAAAGCTCTATAACATAAGTAAACGGAAATTGGAATAATTTGTATTGTTTATGTCCGTTACATTACTTTTTTTTTGGAAAATTAATAATTAAAAAAAAAATCAATAATGTAAGTCTTAAGAAAACGTATGTGTACGTGTGTGTGTAAGAAACATTATATGTATAATTAGGCAGAGAGTCACGCTATTTGATGCAATTTTAAGTTAAACAAATATTTAAGTTGATTTTATGGTATTCGAGATTATTTTTCTAGAATCTATTTACTTTTTATGTTTAAAAGTATAGAGCAAAATTTTTTTTTTACTTGACCTAAAAAAGGTACGACCAATCAAGATTCACCGGACTTGCGAGCAAAAAATTTATCCAATAAAATGAAATGAAATAAAAATATGTGAGATGAATAAAATATCTCGTGTTCCATCTTTTTTGAGACATAATTATATAATTTATAGCACACTAGTATATAGACACACTAGGCACACTAGTACAGTAGTGTATTATATTATATTAGATATTTATCAGATGTTTTGCCCACAACTGCAAAGGATATTCAGAAAAAGAAATTATTGTACTAAGAAAACAATGGTTAATAACCCAAGAAATAAATAACATAATGATTTGAAGAAGGACACTTATAAATAAAACAGATGATTATAGTATTACGAAATATAAAAGACGGACAAAAAACATTACTAATTTATGTAGAAAAGAAAAAGAAAAAAGTATTTTAGATAGCTGTGACCAAAATTTAATATTACTTAAGGCAAATTGAACCTTGCTTGACATAATCAGAAAGTTAGAAAATAAACATAAAACTAAAGTGCTGCCATTCTTAATGAACAAGGTAAATTGTTAATAACATTCAAATGGAAAATAATAATAATAATAAATATGTGGGACATCTCACACACGGCCATCTGACCTATGGGTGTCAGACCGCTGATATACATACATATATAAATATACAACATCCAGACACAAGGCAAACACAAGTGCTCATCACACGAAAAGCAGCGGGTACACATGGTATTTATAATTATAGAGATTATTAAGGGCCTGTCCACAGCTTTGCGCGAAGCGCGGCGCGACCTGCGACCAGCGGAATGTTGCCAGTGACCCTGGCAACATTCTGCGAATAGTCAAAATTAACATGAGAGAACTAAAACCATTTTCATTTCTCAAAACCTGCTAGAAAAATGTACTAGCATAATTAATAAATTTATTTAAAGGCGTAAAATTACCCAAATTATACAAAAAAGGCCAATTTTCATGCTAAAAGTAACGTTTATCTTGTTTTACTTAGAAAACGACTTCAGCACTGTAATGTAGCACAAATAAGATTAAATATATGTAAACGTAACGTTTTTTAAATGTTATAATAATACCTACTAACGTTCTGGCAAGTTTCGCGCCGCAGGTTGCGCTGCCGCGCGAAGCAGTGGCCAGGGGGTAAGTATGGTAATTGTGATTCAATCAAAGACGAACTATTTAAGCTTATCAAATTAATGAACACAGGAAAGACAGAACGCTAAGTCTAATACCTCAAGCAAGCACAATTTTACATTTTTACTTAAGATTATACAAAACAGAATCAAACCTCTTTCTGAAAGAAAATTGGACCAATATGAATTTCGATAAAATAAATTGACTAGAGAAGCGGTACTAGGCCAGACGTGAGAGAGCAATTGATAGTAGGATGGAGTTGGATTTAGACACCCATTTTGCATTTATAAATTTGGAAAAAGCACTTGACAAAATTAACTAGAAACAAATGATAAATATTTTAAAACAAGCAGGAAATATACTATAAAGACAGAAGAGCCATTTTTGAATTATACAGAAATCAAGAAACGATAATAGAAATTGGGGGAAAAAAAAGCTAATATTAGACGGGGTGTGAGACAAGGTTGTCGCTTATTTTCAATATCTTTATAGAGTGTGCTATTAGAAAACTATTAGAGTCAGGAAAAGGGGGGATTAAATTCAATGGGGCCAATCTTCAATTTATTCGCTTTGTGGTCAAATATTGTATTTGGATTAAAGAATTGTGTAAAAAAAACTGAAACTCTACTAACTTCGAAAATTAAACCAAAACATAGCTCAATAATAACATTAAATTCAAACCCAATACAACAAGTTAAAGTTGAAATACCTTAAAAACATAATTACCGATGACTCTAGATGAACACCAGATACAGTCGCTAGAATAGCGGTGGCCCAGAAAGGTTTAGTGGGAAAAAACATCTTCTCAAAGCCCGAATCTCAAAAAGTGTTAGAAAAAGCTATACATCTGGAGCATTGCACTACACTCTACGGCAGTGAAAATTGGATAATAAAATGACACAACGTAACAGAGAAAGATTTCAAGCCTTCAAGGCGAAGAATAAAAACAATCAGTTGGATGAAAAGGTAAAGAAACTAAATATAATAGATAGGTACTACTTCGGGAACCTAGCATATTATAACTTAATGTTAGGGACTCTTCGTTACGTCCACGTAATTCGATTAGTGTAAGGGACATTTTTGTAGAAAAATTTAGAACCTTGGTAACCGTAACATACACTTTTAAATATTAGTGTCCTTTGCAATAAATAGTAACAATAATGAATACTCCATTACATTAATAATTAATTTAACATAGGTCTCAGGCGTACTTTGCATTACTTTTAAGAATAATTTTCTACTAAATCTGTTGCTGTAAAGGACACCAGAAAGATATCCATATTCTAAACATATTTTTAAGTATTTAGAGCGGAAAATTTGCAATCGAACTGTATACATAACTCATTTTCGAAGATTTGTCCCTTACATTAATTCATATTTCCGATGATGATTTTAGTCACTTAGGTTACCTACTCGAAATGATCATGCAATCAATACGAAATATTACGAAATAATAAAACGGATACATCTTTTTCTATTTGTGTAAGTAAACAAACAGACATCCGTCCGTCCAGTAGCTTGACCTCCAGTGCGCCGTGCCGCTTCCCCTCGGGCGCCCTAAATGACGCGGGAGCGGGGGGCGGGACGGCTCCCTAGCGTTTGTTCTGGCCACGCAGCGCAGCGTATTTCGCTCCAAATACAATATCGATGATATTCTTATGATATTAGATAATTGTTTTGCTGTTTAATCCAATCGCTCCTAGTAAATTTTGGTGATTTTTATGTTCAGTGTGTATTATTAGCTTACAATTGTTGGCAAATAAAAATATTTTGTGTAGAATTAATGCTCAGTGAATTAAAGGGAAAAAACGTCATAAAAATTAGATCTATTATAGTCACACAGGTGAAAACTCACACGAGGTCTTAGGGCTCTTACAGACGAGCGGCACTTGCCAAAGGCAGACACAACTGCAGCCGTCGCCACCTGTTGACGGCTGCCGTCGACGCATCGGCGGCAGCCGTCGACGCGTTGACGGCTGCCGCCGACAAGTGGCGACGCTTGCAGTTTGGCATGCCTTGTCCGCCATTTTGTCAGTCGACTGCAAATAGGTCAAGAGTGCGCAAGCGTTGCAGGTCATCAAAATGAGCTCCAGTGACGAAATGAATATTGATTTGCTAATTGTGGCAGTAAAAAAAAGGGCTTGTATTTGGAATTATAAGTTACAAAACTACAGTAACAAAACAATAAAAAATAGAGCATATAACAGTGTTTCTTCATCGAAACCCATTTTGCAACTGGCTCATATGCCAGCTGACCACGACTGCTAAACGCGGCATGCCACAACGTCAAGCGTCGCCACTTGTAAGCGGCAGCCGTCAACGCGTCGGCGGCTGCCGCCGACGCGTCGACGGTAGCCGTCAACAGGTGGCGACGGCTGCAGTTGTGTCTGCTTTTGGCAAGTGCCGCTCGTCTGTAAGAGCCCTTAGATATATCTTTAAAACATATTATGAAAAGATCACCACTTCTAAGATTTTCTAAGGCACTTTTTAAAAAAAGGCGTCAAAATTTATATAAAGACCCATCTTATGTCGAGAAGCTCGTAAATAATAAAGGTGATTTTTTTATAGCAGTGCACAAATAATTTAATGAAGTGAAAACATCTATAATCTCCACTGTAAGTTTTTTTCTGAATGATATATAGCAATTGGGCCCTTTACCCCCCTTTTCTTGGTGAGCTCCTTAGGTAGATCGGGGAAAAACACAAGGTTGGTCTTCAGTAACACTAATGATCGTAATACAAAAGAAATTACAACTATTGGATTTAATGTGTAAAAAAATTTATTTTTCCCCGACTATAAACCTTGCGGAAGAATATAGGCTACCTTTTACCGCGGGAAAATACCTCATTCCCACGGGAAAAAACTATTAACGCGGGCGGAGCTGCGGCGGGAAGCTAGTATTAAATATTTTAATAAATAATTTTTGTTTTTTGTAAAAAATACATTTATTAAATAAATAAAAAATAAGATGAATGAAAAGGAAAAAGTACCTAAATAAATAAATAAAATATTAAGTTTAATAAGGAACCATTTTTTTTTCTGAGTGTCTTTAATCGCATTTTATTTCATTTATTTTTATTAACTTTAATTTCAATTCATTATTTTTAAATTTGTCTTTTCATATTATCGCAATTTATAACAATAACTAGCTGTCCGCCCACGGCTACGCCCGCGTTGTTTTTTTTTGTTTTTTTTTTGGGTATGAAAAATAGATGTTGGCCGATTCTCAGACCTACTGAATACGCTCACAAAATTTCATGAGAATCGGTCTAGCCGTTTCGGAGGAGTATGGAATCGAACACTGTGACACGAGAATTTTATATATAAGAGATAATATGTGAGACATCTCATACACCCACAGAATAAATAATAGTACTAGGTACTAGGACAGCTGATATACATACATATTATATAAATATACAACATCCAGACACAAGGCAAACACAAGTGCTCATCACACGAATGTTTGCCCTGGGCGGGATTCGAACCCGCGACCCTGTGCTCAGTAGGCAGACGTACTACCAACTAGGCTACGGGGCCGTCATTTAGCGAATTATAATAGTTTTATTATGACGGTAGAATGGTTAGGTACGTATTACAATCTCTAAAGTTTTTTCTAATAGACGAAAGACCTTTAAAACACCTTGCTTATGGATGAAAGGTATAGTTTCAAACATCTATGGACAGGGTCGCGTTCCGTCGCTTCGTTCGAGTGCACTCGAGCTCGCTCTGGCGCATGGCGCGCGCTCTAACCGTACATACCTACCGTGGCTTGGTGAAATTTTACCCTGACAGCAGCTGTCAGAGCGTAGTTTCACCCGTTCTGTGGCTCAGAACGCAGCAACCAAACAACCATCTAATGAGATGGTTAATTTTTACTCTGACAGCTATTTGACGTTTAAAGCTTGCAATTTATCTCAAAATCAAAAGACTCGAAAAGCCCGCCATTTTGTTTCGTAGTTACTTTATAATAATTTTGTTAAATTTGTATATCACAGACGTCTAATACGTCTGTAAAGTATATAAAAGTGGAAAAACATTGAGACAGGAGAAGAATTTTCTGTCGTTAAATATTTGAGGTTATAAAAACAACTCGATCGTTTAAAGCCGGGTCCACAGCTCCGTGTTTTCGTGTTTTGAACACTCTAACATGTTAATTTTAACAAAATAGGGGCGTGGCTTAACAAATTTTGTTCAGTCTAAACATAACATTGTTTGCCGAGACGAATGGATAACATCCCCCGGGTTCGCCTGCGGGGAGGGGAAGCGTCGAATTTTTTTTTATTTGCTCGCTCTCGCGCTCATTGAATGAAGGAAGACGTCAGTGCAAAAGTCAAAGAGAATGTAAATAAAACTAGCGTTGCAAAAGTGTTGGTTTGTTTTGTGTGGAACCTGATTGATTAATGGAGTGGAATAAAGAGAGTATTTGGTTGTTAATACAACTTATATGAGAAAGGCCGATGATAATTTGGGATGTAACTTTGGAAGAGCACAAAGATAGGTACAAAAAAGTAGATGCCCTGTCGGAAATTGCAAAATTTTTTGGAAAGTCAAAGGAAACTAAATTAACGATAGCAATAACAGCTTCCACGTCTTCTTCGTCGGAACTCATTTTTAAAATGAAATGAAACAAAACATTCACATTTAAGGGCGTGGTTTTGTAAGCCAAAACATTAACATTATGCGCAGTGGACGGGCGGTTTTGATAAACAAATTGCACAACATTGTTTTGTTAGAATGTTTTGTTAGAAAATTTGAGCTGTGGACCCGGCTTAAGGGCTCGGTTGCAACTCAAACGGGTTTCTAACCAAACAACTACGCTCGAAGCGACGGAACGTAACCCTAGAACTTATCCCTTATGGGAAAAGCAAAGGGATCAAGGCCCATACAGCCTAGTCATTGGTAATAATATACAATATCCTTGATTGTGTGATTGTGTGAATTTGTGTTACATCAACGCTACAAGGTCAACGCCATGTCTTCCTTCACTAGGCCGAAACCAAGTCTATGTTTTAATAACAGATAGGTCGAAGTCAAGTCTTTTTTAAGAAAAAAATTGGGATGAAGCCGGGTCGTTTCGTTTCCCATCTATAAAGCCGGCACTACACACTCGACAAAACCCGAGAGCCGAAAGAGACGAGGTTATGCGTTAGAATGAGATGCAAATACACCGCGCTAGAGATGGGCAATAGTTTTTGCCCGTTTCAATCCGCCCGGGTTATAACTGGGTTAAAACCCAAACGTACCAGTAATAACCCATTATCCACTTTTTTGGTGGGCAAAAACTCAGAAATGTGAAAAATAAAGAAAAAAACATTCGAATTTGTTAATTTATGATAATTAGTCGCACATACAAACTCGGCATCAGTTTAGAGCCTCTTCATATTGAAAAGTTCAATGTTAAAATTCGAAGATTATTTTCATGTTTTTCGTTTATGGGCAGATATCAATGATACTCAGTTTAGGGCTCAGTTACTCTGATGGAACTTGGTACAGAGATAGAATAGACCTTGAGAAAGGACATAGGCTTACTTTTACCGCGGGAAAATACCTAATTCCCAAGGGAAAAGCGGAGCTGAGGTGCGAAAAAGTTTTGATGAAACTTGGCACAGAAATAGAATAAATCTTGGGATGGCTAAAGGTTACCTTTTACCGCAGGAAAAAAAATATTCCCACGGGAAAAATGGTTGCGCACTCGAAAAAAATTGATGAAACTTGGCACAGAGATAGCTAGAATAGACCTTGGGGATGGATAAAGGCTACCTTATACGGCTTAAAAATACCTCATTCCCTCGGGAAAAATGGAAGCGCAAGCGGAATTTTTTTATGAAACATGGCACAGAATTAGAATAGACCTTAGGCAAGGACATATGCTACCTTTTACCACGGGAAAAACTTCATTCCCGATGAATGATTGTCGGGAAAGTTATGATTTTAAATAAATAAAAAAAATGATTGTCACAGAACAATTATTACCTGTAATAAATTACTAATAATCAGATGGGAAAGATTTTGAGTGGGGGAGAGGACAAGATACCCTCATTTTCTCCCGCCAGAGTGGTGTCCAATGACGAATCTGAGGTCAAAATTGGAAAAAATTACCGCAATTTCGAACTTTTTTGTTTCTAAAAGGATTTCTTTCAAAATTGATCAAGGGTCCCCAGTGGTGTGGTGACCGATGACGAATCTGAGATCAAAATTGGTAAATTTGGCTGCCATTTTGAACTTTTTTGTTTCTGAACGGATTGCTTTTAAAATTGATATATAGGGCACAGAATACCAAATAGTAGTCCCTACAGAAACTCCACTATGCGACATAATTCAAATAAATTGCAACCCTAATTTCGTTACAATAAAGTGCAATTCAGATCGCACGGCGCTAGGCGAAAAGACGAAGTTGCTGCATCTCTTTCTCTCGCGTTGCGCCAACTCTTGTGCCACTCTACTAACATCTTTAGGGCTGTCGTCTTTGAGAAAATAAAACATCTGATTTATTAACCTATAATGTACCTACCTTTTACTCAAACAAATGATGGTTCAAATAAACCAATGCTACTACTATTTACTAAGTAATAGTATTACTCGTATTATAATGTTTGCAAAATATATTTACTCGTCGGTAGGTAGGTAAGTACTTTAGTTTATGAAAATACGTCATAATGTTACTGTAGGTTTGTCAGAGAAAATTATGAGGACAAGAAAAGAGATATAAAAAAAGACACATCCGATCCAGTCCTTTTCCTTTTATTTTTGCATCCATAAACACAACAGCATTTGTCGTATTGTTGTGAAGTCATTCTCGTAATTTGAGCGAGCGGAGCGGCGCGTAATAACGACGCGTCACGCGCGCCCGGCGACTGTTCGCGTACTGATGTAGCTAGCCCTGCCTTTCATCAGCCGGGGCGATATTTCGCCCGTCATACCTATTCTAACGAGTGAAACCCCCCTGTCTAGGGTCCCCAGTGGTCTCCAATGACAAATCTGAGGTCAAAATTGGAACAAAATTGCCGCCATTTTAAACATTTTTGTTTCTGAACAGATTTCTTTCAAAATTAATATCTAGGTTCCCCAGTGGTGACCGATGGATGACGAATCTGAGATCAAAATTGGTAAATTTAGCTGCCATTTTAAACTTTTTTGTTTCTGAACGGATTGCTTACAGGATTGATATCTAGGGTCCCCATAAATATCAATTTTGAAAGCAATCCGTTCAGAAACAAAGAAGTTCAAAATGGCGGCCATTTTTACCAATTTTGACTTCAGATGCGTCATTGGACACCACTTGGGAGCCCTAGATATCGACTTTGAAAGCAATCCGTTGAAAAACAAAAACAATTAAAATGACGGCAATTTTTTCAAATTTTGACCTTAGGCACAGTATAAATATAGTATGTACTACGTACATTACAGTAGGATAACTTCGCGGTTTTCTGGGATTGAACGAATGAATGAATGACATGCTGTAGGGTTGAACACTGCTTGTTTTTCTTGACCACTTGTTAAGTTTGCAAATAATTACTTAAAGTAAAGCCTGGCCAAATAAATAATAACCTGCTCTGGGGGCGTCACATCTAAATTTTTATGACTATGGCAACTATTTCTCTTATAAAATTTAGAAATATGGCGAGGTTTTCTATTTTTTTGGTTGGCCTTTATTAAAACGATTTAATTTGAATATAACAGCATTGAAAGAGACTATATTTTAATCCCCCGTGCTTTATAGAAGAGAAATATATACCTACTGAGTCCGATTACTTTAATAATAGCTCAAGGTCACGAACGACTACCTGTACTACAAGAGAAGTAGGTAGAAACATTCTTATTTACCAGTTACTACGTTTAAAAAAACCTCAAAACACTAATATACAAATTGTAAAGAATGATCTTAATAATAATCTTAATCTACTTACCTCATTGACACACTTGGTAATTTAAAATATTAATTTCTTGATTACTTAATTTAAACATCCATACACGGAACAATATCTCATGTTATTTGGCATTGCTTTTATTATTTGTTTCTCTAAATGACGCAAAAAAAATATATTTTGATTTTACGCCCGTTCGGGAGAGGGGCACAGCCCTGGCTGTTGCAGCCCGAAGTACCCCGAGATTTCGAAGCGCGCCAAAATGACACTTTTGTATGGAGTTACACTACGGTATACGGTGCCTTAGGCTCGTCATTTGTCATTTTTCAGGCTAAAAAAAATTGATCAAAACTACACGAACTATAATTATATCACTTTGATCAATAATATTAATCATTTAACCCTTTTTTCCACAAATGTTTACAGAGCACGTTAAAGTGAATACTTACGATTTTGCACCGTTCTTATGTCCATTGAAAAAGGAAGAAAATCGCGGATTAAAAAAACAGAACTGAATCAAAGGAATTCGTAATTTGAATTACTTTTCAAAAGTAATTGCAACTCAAGGTAGCGAATAACAATTACTTTTTGCTGAACACTGGCTATCCATCCCCAAGGTCTATCTATACTATTTTTGTGCCAATTTTCATTAAAACTTTCTGCCCTAGGTCCGCTTTTCCCGTAGGAATGAGGTATTTTGCCGTGGTAAAAGGTAGCCTATATCATTCCTAAGGTCTATTCTATCTCTGTACCAAGTTTTATCAAAATAATCTGCCCGTTTTACTATTTTTCCCGTGGGAATGAGATATTTTCCCGCGGTAAAAGGCAGCCTATAACCATCCCCTAGGTCTGTTCTATCTCTGTGCCAAGTTTCATCAAGACTCCTCCTCCGCTATCATTTTTCTCGTGGGAAAAAGGTGTTTTCCTGCGGTAAAAGGTAGCCTTTGTCCTTCCCCAAGGTCTATTCTGTTTCTGTACCAAGTTTCATCAAAATTGGTTCAGTGGTTTTGGCGTGAAAGCGTAACAAACAGACTGACACATTTCCTTTTGCATAAATTTACAATATTAGTAGGGAAAATTTAGTGCAGATTCTTCAGTTACCTTTGTAACGAGTGTAGTAGGCTATTTTTAAAAATTAAACCATGCTTTTTGCGTATATTCATATGTTTATTGCAATAATAGACACTTGAATTACCATTATTAGTGTATTTGTGTTTTTGCCCACCCTTTTGGGTATTAACCCGGGCAATAATGGGCAATAATGGATTATTACTCTCATGAGGGTTAAAACCCGGGTCGTTGCCCATCTATACACCGCGCTCACTCTTGCGCATAACTGCGTCCCTCGTATTGGCCATGTCTCGTCGTCTAGTTTTGTCGAGTGTGTAGTGCGGGCTTTAGGTATGAATGAACGAAATGAGCGAACTCAGCTCTACCACGCTCTACGCACGCACCGGCTAAAAAAAAAATAATTGTTTGTGGTCTTTCCTCCATATTGATCTTTTCAAAGAATTTCCTTTTCGAAGGTAAATAATCCGAAATTACTGTAAACATCGGAAATATTTAGTACTGAAATAAACCAAGTTGTCGTTTGTAATAACTGTGTGCAACCTACAGTGTAATTATTTATGCTGAGAGATTTAATTATAGTGAATTTCCTCTTTAATTTTCGCGGCATGAATTTCGGTTTTAAAACTATTTTGTGGTGGTGGAAAAGTATGAAATCATATTTCTGTTTACGTCGTTAGATTCCTTGGTTGTGCTCTTAGTGCGCTATAACCAGTCTGTACTAATTTACAACATTTACAACCTAACCTATACGCTCTACTATCTATTTGTACAGAAGGTTCACCGTCTCCATTCAAGTACCAAGTTTACTAAGTATTATACATGCAAACTTATTGCCCTAACCATAACCCTCACCCACAAGTCGATCATCGCCGTGGAACTAAGTGCTGTTACCATAATTTTCCAGGAAATCCTATCTAGTCCAAGATACCCCATACAAAGGACTCGAAGATGCCAGAACTTACAGAGCTGGACAAGGCCACAGCCTCCATGACCGAGAAGCGCAAGGAGGAAACTGCCTCTTCAGACAGTGACTCGGATGACACCATCCCAGAACTCGAAGATGCAGGTATGTGAACTTGTCCAATCATAAGAAGAAATAGAATAGTTGTAGAAATTTCGGCGCATCTTCGTGAGGTGACCCAAGAGCTGGTAGTTACTTTGCCCAAAGAATAAGTATCGCTATCCAAAGGGGTAATGCTGCCAGCCTTGTGGGAACAATGCCTCGTGGAGACGTATTGGAAGACATAGTTGACTCTCTGACCCATTTTTTATTTGTAATACAATATATATCTGATCATATAAATATTATAATTTTATGGCCTGTTTCATAACTCCGTAACTGAAGTTACTCTTGAGTCAGATACAATTAAATAAGCAAAGTTCTACACACTCAATTTGGAGGAACGCTGAATGCACACACACAATATGCTAAAATAAGTGGAGCGACCCTACCTGTGTATGTTTCTATATGCCAATACTGCATTTTATTTTATTTAGACTCGTACATTAATTTGAGACAAAAGCCAGTTTTTTTTCCGAAAAGCTTTTTTAACTTCTAATGTCATGAAGTGTTAAAAAAAATGGTAATGAAAAATCATAATTCTCCTTTTTACTTTTTAAAACTTTCACAAAGAAACCATTGTGTGACATTTTCCAGGCGCGGCTGGAGCGGCCGGCATCACGAACCCCATCGCGGGGATCGACATGGTGTCCAAGGCGAAGCAGTCGCGCGGCGAGAAGAAGGCGCGCAAGATCATGAGCAAACTTGGACTGAAGCCGGTGAGTTGAAACTAACTGAATACAATATAATACAAAATTCTTTATTGCACACAAATAGGAAAGGATGGTGGGCAAGATACACCCAGCTCCGCCAGTCATATACTAATTATAACTGAAAACACCTTCTAAAAATGAACATTTTTTATTATAACGCCGTGGTAAAATATCCGACAGATTTTTTTTTAAATTGACCTATGCTTGTGTCGAATAGATTACGACTAATCAAGCTTCACCGGACACTCCGACATACATACCTAATAAATAAAATATTTTTACTCGCTAGTTACCGTTTTTTTTATAATTATTAATAACTCTAATAATGTGAATCTTAATTATATATAATGTAGAAAAGGCTGGGCGACCATAAAATCCCCCGCACTCCCCCACATCGTCGTCGCGTCGACACCGTCACCGACATCATTGTCAGCTATCCTTTTTTTTGGCGTTTCTGGTCGCTGACAGCGCTGAGTCTGATTTAGAATGCGCCCACGATAAGGCCTTACCCCTAGCGCAAAATAGGCAACCGGACTTTGGGTTGCTGCGCCCATGTCATGTTCATTATATTATGGTTTTTGAGGCTGGCAAGACTCGAGGAAAACATCCACCGACCGGCTCTTTTCTTAGACTCAGTTATTATAGATAATAATAATAAAAAAATGAATTCGTTCGCGGTGTGTACAGGTTTCATCACGATGTCTCCCTTCACTGTAAGAGCGTCGAATAAACGTACATTTAAATTCGAAATTCGAAAATACATTGGTACGTGGCGGGGATCGAACCGGCGCTGGCCCTAGCCACTAGGCCATCGACGCTCTTTGACGAATAATAATTATAAAATGTTTGTTTTATTTCTTGTAAAGTAACAATAAACAAAATATGTTTGTAGTTGTGCTTGTTTTAACTTCAAATAAATAGAGAACCTCGGGGCAGAATTTGATGCGCATTGGCACAAAGAAATATGAACATGATACCTTTCAAACTAAAGTAGTCGAATCTGTGGCGGAAGTGGGTGTGCCGCCCATACATTTTTGCCCACTATCCTTTGCAATTATAATAACTTACAAACTAAAGCTAGGCAACAGGCGGCCTTATTGCTTAGACTCTAATCATAATCATAAATCTCTTCTTAAGCCGGGTTGCCTGGAAGAAAACATTCAATATTAGACACGGGAAGGTGCATAGCATAAAGAAAATATATGAATACTAGCGACCCGCCCCGGCTCCGCACGGGAAAATGGTCATTGTGGGTTATCCTTAAGCATATTATGCATGTATTATACATATAAACCTTCCTCTTGAATCACTCTATCTATTAAAAAAAACCGCATCAAAATCCGTTGCGTAGTTTTAAAGATTTAAGCGTACAAAGGGACATAGGGACATAGGGACAGAAAAAGCGACTTTGTTTTATACTATGTAGTGATAATATAATTATTATTTATATATATTGTCCGCTTTACAGCAAAAGTTGATCAGGCCGAAATATGCATTAAATGTTGATCCACCTTTAGAGGCTTGTAGCTTAGATAATTTTGATTATCTAAGCTACTAAACTACACTACAAGTTGACAGCAAACACAGATTGCCTTCATGTGCTTATTGAGTGCCCAGTATTGCCACAGAATACCAAATAGTAGTCCCTACAGAAGCTCCACTAGGGGACATAATTCAAATAAATTGCAACCCTATCTCCGTTATAATAAAGTGCAATTCAGATCGCACGGCGCTAGGCGAAAAACGAAGTTGCTGCATCTCTTTCTCTCGCGTTGCGCTATCTCTTTTGCCACTCTACTAACACCTTTAGGGCTGTCGTCTTTGAGAAAATAAAACATCTGATTTATTAACCTATAAGGTACCTACCTTTTACTCAAACAAATGATGGTTCAAATAAACCAATGCTACTACTATTTACTAAGTAATAGTATTACTCGTATTATAATGTTTGCAAACTATATTTACTCAATACGTCATAATGTTACTGTAGGTTTGTCAGAGAAAATTATGAGGACAAGAAAAGAGATCTAAAAAAGACATCCGATCCAGTCCTTTTCCTTTTATTTTTGCATCCATAAACACATCAGCATTTGTCGTATTGTTGTGAAGTCATTTTCGTAATTTGAGCGAGCGGAGCGGCGCGTAATAACGACGCGTCACGCGCGCCCGGCGACTGTTCGCGTACTGATGTAGCTAGCCCTGCCTTTCATCGGCCGGGGCGATATTTCGCCCGTCATACCTATTCTCACGAGTGGAACCCCCCTGGTATTGCACAGTAAGACCAGGCCTCCGTCACTCGCTCAAGGTCGCGCTATAAGTGCCTACCGCACAGTAGGTCGGTACCGACCCAAGCGGCAGTTGGTTGGCACACGCGAGACTGCGCACACGCGTCACGTTTCCCGCGCCAAAAAAACGCCAACTTGCCTACAGACCACACTATACGCACCTCCAACCTACAGATTGACCCTACCGATTGTGTCATTTGTAGGCCACTTACAGTTGGCAAAAATCAGATACGTCTTTAATACACGAAGGGTGCGATATTATGATTATTTATTAAATTTATTTACGCGATTAAGGATATTTTCAACGACAAAATTCAGTAACCGAGAATTCAGAAAAGGAAAAAACATACTTGATCATTTTATAAAAAGTAAAACTCAAACATATTTAATTGATTAATAAATAATTATGGTTATTTCGCAACATTCATTTTATTACAGTAATAAATAATATTCATCATAAGTACTGTTGACGCTCAAAATACCAAAAGACCAATAAAAAAAAGTTGAAACATAAGATATATTCTGAGCTTAGCGTATTTACAATATTTACAACAAAAATCTTGATTTATACACGGAAATCTTGAAGGAAATCTTGCTTGCTGCAAATCTTGTAATCTTGCGAAATTCTTGAGAAATCTTGAATTTCTTGAAATCTGGATCTGAAGGCTGGAAGCTGCTCCGTTTTCTTCTTGCCGACGAAAGGTGAAGATCGCTTGTGTCTGACTCAACTACTACGCCTTTTGTTTTTTTTTTTTTTTTTTTTTTTTTTTTTTAATTGACCTATGCTTGTGTCGAAAAGGTACGACAAATCAAGCTTCACCGGACTTGCGGGGGAGTGGAAGACTCTACCCCAAAAAAAATCATATACCAACGCGTCTAGGGGCGGCTCGAGGGAGCCTAGGACCACGGCCTAGCGCGTTGATATTGAAAAATATCGTGAAGGAGACGACGCCTGAGGGGCTCCGTCTCTGATTTTCAATTTTGATTTTGGTTCTGGCCGCGCCCCCGCCGGCGGGTGCGGGCGTTGTTACCTGAAGGGTAATTGTTACCTGAAGGGTATTCACTACCAGAAGGGCATTCTGTAAGGTGTAATCTAAATTCTTTGACTGCTTTAACTGCATCAGTGATTTCGTCGTCACGTTCGGAAAGGATATGTTTGGGACGGCGGCGGAACCGCGTAGTGGGGTGCGGGAAATAGCCCGTACACTTGACAACATACGGATTGGGATGGGAAGGGCCTTCATCAAAGTAGCGTTTGGATGCTTCCTTCATGAAGCCACTAATGGAAAGGAGTTCGGTATCGACATGAAGGTCGATGTTACGAACGAACCAAGGACAACCAGTAGCCCGGCGGAGGAACCGGTTTTGAATAACTTGGAGCTTATGGATGTGCGTGGGCGCAGAGTGCGCAAAGACTACGCTGGCGTAAGTCATGATAGGACGGATGCACGCTAAGTAAAGTCTAAGCTTATTTCTAAGCGACATTTTACTGCGTTGCCCAATCATGGGGTGCAAGAGGCCGAGAGCAGAGGCGGCACGATTGCGAACAGACTGGATGTGAGGGCCAAAGCGAAGGGCAGAGTCAAGGATGACTCCCAAGTACTTCACCTGTCTCTCCCAGGGGACTGGTTGATCGAGGAGAGTAATTGGGGGGAGCATAGGATAAGGTCCGCGAGTGAAAATGATCGCGGAACTTTTGTCGGGATTCACCTCGATTCTCCATTTGCGGAACCACTGCCCGAGGGCGTCGGCCGCTTCTTGGAGTCTCTCGGCGATTTTTGTGGGATTGGGATGGGATGTGTATAACGCAGTGTCATCTGCGTACAGTGCGAGTTTCGTATAACTAGTGGCCGGAATACAAGACGGCATGTCACTAGTATACAGTGAGAATAAGGTCGGAGCGAGGACGGAGCCTTGAGGGACTCCAGCCCGGATAGGTCGTGGGGTCGAGAGCACGCCTTCGTATCTGTAGCGAAATGAGCGATTCGACAAAAAGTCTCGTAAGATGTGTACGAGGCGATCCGGCACTTCAAGACTATAGAGCTTGTAAATCAAGCCCTCGTGCCAGACTTTGTCAAACGCTTTCGCTACGTCTAGGAAAACGGCTCCGGAAGGTCGGGGTTTGGGTTTTAGTAGATGGTCGTAAACGTCTTCCACTATACGGTGGACTTGTTGGACACACGAGTGTTTGGCACGAAAGCCAAACTGCTCGTTAGGGAGAAGGTTGTTGGCGTCAATATGGTCAGTCAAACGGTAAAGGATGAGTTTCTCGTACATTTTACCCATATTAATGAGTAAACTGATCGAGCGGTAGGAAGTGGGATTGTTGGTAGGCTTACCGGGTTTGTGAATGCCGATGACGATAGCTTCCTTCCACGCTTGTGGAAAGATGCATGCGTCCATAGCGGCATTGAAAATGTTGGTGAGGATGGTGACTAGTTTGTCAGGTAGGACTTTCAGGATTCGGTTGGTGATGCCATCCGACCCTGGGGACTTACGCTTAGGTAGGCCCTTGAGAAGTTGCTTCACCTCTTTCTCCGTGATGCGGGGAAGAGGTGGACTGGATGGGGGAAGAGAGGCTCTGCGATTGAGTTCGGCAGAGACCTCATTGAGAAAGTCGGGGTCGGCAGGGAGTGCACTGGGAGTGCACTGTGCGGCAAGGCTGTCAGCCAGGCACTCCGCCTTCTCGTCATCATCGAAGGCGGGTGGCTGGTTAGGTCGGATAAGTGGGGGCATGGGCGCTACTGCGGGCGCTCTAAATGAACGGGCAGTTCGCCAGAAGGTCGTATGTGAGGGTTCGAGTTTGCCTAGGAACTTTTCCCACCGATCGTTCCGTGCAAGGGCTACTTGCGCCTGCACCTCGCGGTGCAGGAAGCGCATAGTCCTTCGGTTATCCTCGGTGGGATAGCGATCATAGGCGCGTATGGCGGCGTTTCGTGCTGTTCTCAAAGCACGTACGTCCGGCGGCAGGTCAAACCGGCCGTCGGGCCGGATAGGAACCTGTCGTGAGCAATTGCTCACTGCCAGCTGTATGTGCTTCGAGACACAGTCGATTGCGCGGTCGATGTCATCGGGGGTAGTCAAGTCGGTAGGAATATTGTCAAGATGAGTGGACTGGAGAGAGCCCATAGCATTATGGACTGCTTCCCAGTTCACTATAGTCTTGGTCGGACTGGGATCGTCAGGAGAAGGAGTGAAAGTCCTCGAGTCAAGGCCCATTAGAACAGGGCGATGGTCGGATTGGAGTTCATGTCGTACTGCTAAATCACTCATACGTAAACGTACGTTCTTTAGCAGTGCAATGTCAAGGACGTCTGGTTGGTGGTTGGGATTGTCAGGATAGTGAGTGGGTTCGTTGGGGCCAATCACATCGAAACCGAGAAGTTCGGCGAGATCGAAAAGTTGGGCGCCACAAGGCGTGATGACCCGACTGTTCCAAGCGTGATGCTTAGCGTTGAGGTCTCCCGTTATAATAACGGAGTCGCTCAGGCCAAGTAGCGCTTCGATGTCGGATCGAACGAGGGATCTGTTGATAGAAGGCGACAAATACGCCGAGACCAGGGTAATGGGCTGATGGCCCGTCATGCCAATGCGGCAACAAGAGGCTTCAATAAATTGAAGCGGGGGTGTGTCGATAGGGACGCAATGGAGAGATCGCTTGTAGTAAATGAGAGTGCCACCAAGGGCTACGCCTTTTGCCGCTAGAAGGCCCGTTTATCTGGCGGATGTTATGCGCGCAACTAGCTTACGCCTCGTCGAGCTGCGTCGCGGCCTCTGATTGGCTGTTGCTCCGCGCGGCTCCGCGCGGCGCGGGAGTTGCTTGCTGTCCGTATCAAGTACAACCCTAGCGCATTCGTGCGATGACGCGCTTGCACGTGACTCGCACGGCGGGCAACACAATCTCGACTCTTTGTGCGGGTACTTATGGTACATTTCTTCTCGCTGTGAACAGTAATTATTATTAATAAGATTTTGTAGGCTATTATAGCGTAGGTATTTTCGCATTTCTATGGGAGTGATGTATCTGTTACGTAGTAACTATTATCTAATCTGTGGTAAGACAGTTTGCTTAAAGTTTTGTATTAATTATGTTTCGTCTTCTGTTAAGGATCCCATTCTAACTACATGTTGACAGAAAACACAGATAGCCTCGGCCCAATTACATACCAATATCTAGACTTTCTGTTAAGGATCTTTACGCCTACTATGTAAGTAGCGACAGGCTCGAGAAGCTGTCAAACGCGACATAGTGACATTAGAGCCATAGCAGTTCTGTCAATATGCGTTTGACAGCTTCTCGAGCCTGTCGCTACTTACATAGGGGTCATTCCATGTAACGGGTGTAACAGGTCGTACACCTTCAACTGGTAATTTAGTAATGTTTTATAAGGAAAGCATATTCGTTTTATAGTTTAATAAGTCGCATTTTACTTTGTATTAAATTACTATCAATTAAAATTTTTAATATGTCTTCTAGTTTTAGAGCAAATCAGCCACAAGTACCCGTAACGGGCGTAACTTGATTTTGCCTCTCACTTTCGGGTAGCGCGACATATTCTCGAAACTCTGCGAAATGTCTTTATTATATGAATAAAAATTATTGTTGGGTTGTAGCTAGTTTAATAACCCACCACTTACAAACCTCATTTAAGAAAAATTGGCAGCTATTAAAAAGTTACGCATATTTTAAAACGTAACGGGCGTAACAAGCTTTTGTAACGGGTGTAACGAGTACGAATAGGAATCAGTATTTTATGAAAAAAACTACATTTTCGAGAACATTTTGAATAACAAAGCAAACCAAATGATCTAGGAACTCAATAAATGTAATTAATTGTTAAATTTCACCATTAATATAAAAAGATACCCAAATTGTAAAAGAAAATTGTAGTATGTTTGGAAATACTTATTTTGTGTATTAGATTTAGCTAAATCTACTATTTTAATAAAAATGTTACCCGGAAATGTATTTACGTGTATCATCTCAGAATATCTGCATCAAATTGGATATTTATATTTTTTGTGTTCGTCATTATCCGAACAAAGTTAAAGATAGAATGCTGGTGAAGCTCAGAATCAGACAACTTGTATTAATAAAGTAAATAAATAAAATATAATTACGCACATTGCTTCAAAACGGCTGAAAAAAAGTAATACAAAACATCTAACAGCAAACCAAGTTACATAAAAGCAACTAAAACTAATATTCTTCATAAATGAACTAAAATCTTAAAAATTTACGTGTTACTAGGCTATAATGATGGTAGAAATGACAGTTAACACTTTGTATTTTAAATAAAATCCAATACCCCTTTATTTTTACTTGAAGCCATTTTTTTGCATCTGCAAAGCTTCATCAAATAAGGTTTGTAACGGGTGTAACAGAATTTGATTAACGAATTTATCATGATTTACAAAGCTTAGTACAAAATCTAATGCGTAGGCCATTAGTTTGCAGACATATTTTTACTTTCCCAAAGTCATGAAGCCGTTAGTGCAATAAGTTAGCTACAGATAAAACTTTTTCCTTATTTTCGTAACGGGCGTAACATGCAAATTCCCCTATAAAAAAGTATTATAAACTAGAGAAATCTTGCTAATTTACGAAAAATTTTATGTTTATCTCGAAGTTCATATATCACTGATTAACATAGTGTGCAATTAACGTTGACAATTAACGTCATAATAATTTTACAGTTGTTGTAAACTTTCGCTTCAAAAGCTCCATCACTAGGCGACTATTTACTCATACTTCAAGATGTAAAAAAAAATGTTAAAAAAATTATTTTGTTGAAAACTTTAGTCAATTCATATGATTTCATGTATTTAGGCATACTTAAGCAAGTGCTTGTGTAAAAAAGAAGCACTTTAATTTTTTTGGCGTGGTAGCGTTTGACATGGAACGACCCATAGTAGGCCTACAGTAACCAGTAATAGATGTTTTTTGTTGCTAGTTCTAACAGAAAACTATTGTTTTTTTTAACAAACAAACAAATCTATGTTTCAGTAATAGAGGAAAAATATTTTGTAACTATAAGGTTATTAAATATTAAATCTGATCAATCCTTAGAAGCAACTTTTTAAATTTAACTCTGATAGGTAGGTATCTAATGCATGCTGTGATTAAATAGAATGTGCATTTAGCATTTAATTCTAAATTTAGAAGCATACTGTATTTTTTAATGTATCATTCACTGGTAGTCCTAAACAAATAATAAAAAAAATTGTTGCTTTTTTAAAATTTCAGGTTTCAGGGGTGAACCGAGTAACGATCAGGAAGTCGAAGAACATTCTGTTCGTGATAAACTCCCCGGACGTGTACAAGAATCCACACTCTGACACGTACATAGTGTTTGGAGAGGCCAAGATCGAGGACCTGTCGCAGCAAGCCACCATGGCCGCAGCCGAGCGGTTTAAGGCGCCTGAAAGCGCGGCCGCCGGCAACGACGCCGCTGCCGCTGGCACGGTGAGATTTTTAGACACATTAATACTAGAGATGGGCTGACTATGGTATTTGCCGACTAGCCGACTAAACGGCCGACTAGTCGGCACTGCCGATCATTCTAAAACTCGCTTTTTGGAGGTCTTCGTGTTACTCGCGCCACTCGGTTCGCTCACGCATGCGCACGAGCCGTGGCCACGCCTTGTACGTTCTGACCATGGTCTAAGAAAATAAAGTCTAACCATTAGACGGTCTAATGGTTAGACCTTGTTTTCTTAGAGCATGGTCTAATTTAGACCACGTAACTGACACGAGCCTACGTCATTTCTACGTCATTTTGCCTATTCATCCTTGTCGAATGCGTGATAGACAAGGATGAACAGCTCTAAATGACGTAGGCTTGTGTCACGTGGTCTATCGGTTAGACCATGGTTCTGACAAATTTTGTTTAAGTTTGCTATTTTCGATTTTTCGTTTTGTGTTTGTTGGGCTGGTTTATTTAAAATAATTAAAATTTTACTGTACTGAGTGCAATAACTGATATTACAAAATGACGAAAAAAAAAATTGCTAGTGTGGACATTCTTCGATGAACCGACAAAAGTTAAATGTAAACAGTGCCAGGGAATTATTTCTATCGTAGTCGGCGTCGCCGACTACCCTACCCTACCCTAGTCGCCGACTCGGCGACTAGGGTAGGTGCCGGATATTCGGCTTTCCCGACTAGTCGGCCCATCTCTAATAAATACACATACATATTATTTCGCTTTAATTAAAAGCTAAAATACAATAAAAATTTACTTTAGCAAGCAAGCAAGCATAGACAGACAGTAAGTAGCGATGTATGTGTTACGTGCATATTCATGCTAAGCCATGTGTTTGCATGTAGTGTTGTGCATTCCAGATCTGCACTTTATTTTTTTGTGTATGGGTCAGTATCTGTGGTATGGCACAGTTCTTCTTCTGTCGTGTCGCTGGCTAGGTTTAAAATGTTGTTGCCCAATATCCTGCCACCCTGATTACTCTTTCTGAGGCCTCCATGATGTCACAGTTAAATGGCTTAAAGGCCTGGGCAAACAAAATCAGTTTAAGTGGAGTTTCTCAGACTTTGGTTTGAATGCAGATTGTCTGCAAATCATGGCCTATTTATTATCATGTTTTGCGCGCCGCACAGTGGGCTGAAAATCGCCTTTCATAGACATAGAGAGATGAATCATTAAGGGTCACTTTTTTCGCTTGAAATAGAATCTGCCCATCAATACTTTTCTACAAAATGTTGTTTGAGACTATTCGGAGCATAATTGAGCACGCTGGAATTTTTTGAAGAAAAATTTGTATGGAGCTGACTTGAAAAATAAGGATATCTCAGTAATCGCAAGGTTGCGGGTTATATCCTTCGGTGAATATTTAGAGGCATTTATTTATGATTTTTTGGCATACTTCATATAACGGGAATCAGTGCGATCTCGTGGGAAAAAAATACAAAAAATTATAATATTTTTACTTTCATTTATTTCGTATTTCTTGAGCCATATTATTGCTTAAATGTTTTGGATATTATGTTTATTATGTGCAGTTTATAGTAAAATACGATATATACAAAAACCAAAAACATACACCAGTAACGGACTGACTTGCGATTCCTTATAAAAAAAACATACCTATATATAACATATTTAATAATGTCTTAAATATAAATTAGTCATTTTTAATGGTAAGTCAGGTAAATTAGTTGATAACGTCAATAGTTGAATAGGATAACTGATAATCACAAAACATACAAATTATTAAGTTTCATAATAAAATGAGTTAAATATAAATACTTTTTTAAATCAAAACACGACATTATTATTGGGAAATTTAAAGTTAAATATTAATAAATATACCTATTTCAAAGTCCTTGACAGCTTTAAATGAGAAATATTATCAACTTAAAAATTTACAATGATTAAATCTTTTGTATAAAAATACTACATAGAATTTAATTTTACATTTATACATCGTAATGAACATCTTGTCAAAATAAAACACACGAAATGGTAAACCAACAACCAAAAATATCTACAAGATTATGTTAATAGAAACAATAAAAAACAACATTTAATCTTCTTCACTTTCAGAATCGGACTCTACCATTGCCATTACATCTATAAACTCTGTAGGAAAAGGTTCCTGCAGGTTAAATAGGTCCAAAGTTTCTGGAAAGTATTCATGCTTCTTATGGGCAATGAGCTTAGGTCTTATTGAACTAATGTGAGGATCAGAAGTCAGAACAAGCATATTGAAAATATCTTCATTAGATGCTTGCCTGTTCTTCTTTCTGGAATGATGTTCTCTGATTTTTCTAAAGTCTTTGTTGCGGGCCTCTGAAGCGTCTTCTGAAAGATTCCCTATAGGTATAATGGCATTTTCAGCGATTATGTCCGCTCCATGAAGTAACAATTTATGAACTTCTTCTATCTTGTGCACCTTCTCGAATAGTCGTTTCCCTCAAAGTGATGTATTGCCATTTGGACAATACATCACTTTGAGGGAAAGTAGCAAACCTAGTGCTTTTTCCGGAGAAAATAAGGCAGCAGTTACTGGTTTCTTGATCATTTCTTTAATATTTGACACTGCTTCTGGATTTTTCAACATGTATTCAATAACGGATGCCAAATCCTCCGACCATCTGCTTTTAATAAAGTTACTGCTGAATATGCTAATTCCGTCGCATCTTCGCCTTTATGTTCATCAGATCTTCTCTTTTTCTGTTTGTTACTTAGATCTTCAAAGGGTTTTCGGGGTCTTTTTGTCATCGTTGAAACCGAAGTGGACATCGTAGACGTTGATGGTAAAGGTTCACCACAGGTGTTTTCATTTAAAGATTCTTGAATAAGCAAATTGGTTTGCACACAGTTTGGCCAGTCAATATTCGCTACAAGCCAATTTTCATAATCACGTCTAAAAACATCAGGTTTACGATAGGATCTCATCCATCTGTCTTGAACAGCTCGTGTGAATCTTCGACAATACTCCTTGAGAGTAACACTGTCTGCTTGTCTGTCTGGCTTAGTCGAATGACAAGTGAATTGAACAGCACTTCGTGATCAAAGGAAATTTCGACCTGTTTATCGGTCATAAGAACGAATAAGTCCAAGTTTGTAATTAGACTTTCCATGTTTCACAATCACAGGATAAAAAGATGTTTTTAGACGTTAACAGTAGAAATGCTCAAAATGAACTGATATTGAATTGAACTTGTAACTATTTATATCGTATGTTTCGCATCATTTCTAATTACCCTCATTAAATATTTCTGCACAAATTTGCTCAATCGAGAATTCGTTATTATTTAATTTTAAACATCAATACATGCATTACCGTGCAGTCATTTTCTAACATTTTGTGATTATCAGTTATCACTATTGACGTTATTAACTAATGTACCTGCCTTACGATTAAGAATGACTAATTTATATTTAAGACATTATTTATAATATGTATTTTTAATAAGCAATCGCAAGTCAGTCCGTTACTGGTGTATGTTTTTGGTTTTTGTATATATCGTATTTTACTATAAACTGCACATAATAAACATAATATCCAAAACATTTAAGCAATAATATGGCTCAAGAAATATGAAATAAATGAAAATAAAAATATTATAACTTTTGTATTTTTTCCCACGAGATCGCACTGATTCCCGTTATATGAAGTATGCCAAAAAATCATAAATAAATGCCTCTAAATATTCACCGAAGGATATAACCCGCAACCTTGCGATTACTGAGATATCCTTATTTTTCAAGTCAGCTCCATACAAATTTTTCTTCAAAAAATTCCAGCGTGCTCAATTATGTTCCGAATAGTGTCAAACAACATTTTGTAGAATAGTATTGATGGGCAGATTCTATTTCAAGCGAAAAAAGTGACCCTTAATAATTCATCTCTCTATGTCTATGAAAGGCGATTTTCAGCCCACAGTGCGCCGGTGAGTTAATGGAAGCTTCTGAAATAGCATTCAGGGTGGAAATGTATTGGACAGCACAGAATTAACTACTTAGCCAAAAGAACGGATTAACCAACTTCAGTTGAAGTTCTTTGGAACTAATTTGTTGTCCGAGGCTGGACTCTTGTTTTGATCAGTTTTTCTGTATATTACCACCCGGGTGAGAAAACCTCTTAAATGCTTTCAAAAAATCTTTTACAGGAGACACAAAAATCTACCTACTGAAAAAAAAAAGATAGGTAAATAATAATTCTTTAGTTTTTTAGTTACTATTATGATTATCTTTAGAGCTTTAAAACAAATGCGTTAATTTTATGTTGCAAATACTGCGCGTTTTATTGTCCAATTTGAAAAAAAAGGAATTTTACAAGAGCAGTAGGCCTACTATGTAAGTAGCGACAGGCTCGAGAAGCTGTCTAACGCGACATAGTGACATTAGAGCCATAGTAGTTCTGTCAATATGTCGCGTTTTGACAGAACCTCGAGCCGGTCGCTGTCCTTTACGAGGTTTTCTCAGCCGGATGACGATATATTGTTGTCTTTCTGTATCAATAAAGTATGTGATGTTGTTTTGTTTGTAGACGGTAGCACCGATCCAAGAAGAAGAGGACGAAGAAGGAGTAGACGAGTCCGGAGTGGACGAGAAGGACGTGGAGATAGTGATGTCGCAGGCCAACGTGTCGAGGGCGAGGGCCGTGCGGGCGCTGCGCAACAACCAATCAGACATCGTCAACGCGATCATGGTGCGTACACACACACACACACTCACTCACACATCATGCGCACACACACGCGCACACTCTCTTCACACACGCACACATTCTCTTCACACGTTTTATCCGTCTTACTTTTTCAACTCAAGCATAGGTCAATAAAAAAAACTCTTCACACACGCACACACACACAGTGGCGTGCACAGGTATTAGGGCCAGGGTAGGCACACATAGTAGAAAAGTTTATAAATGAACCTTTTGTTGTTTGATGAGTTTTGCATAAGTACTATTACTTATGCAAGACTCATCAAACACTTTCATATTTTTAATATTTCGGCTAATTAATTGATTTAGTTTCTACGCCAGTTTTAAACTCACAATAAAAAACTGTGGTCCGCCGGCGTAAGTAGGTAAGGTCGATAACCTCAGTCAAAGTTTTTGATTATAATTTATAAGTCGATAGATCTTGCACTTTATTCAAAACGTCTATTTCTGAAGTTGACTCTCTGACCAAAAACTAGCTATTTACTTACCTGTAACATGAAAATAATATTCACTCAACCCCGTTTTCGAAACATGCAAATCTTTTATATTATTTTTCCCTTTTCGCGTCTCTTCTTCATAATACAGATATTATTATTTCATCACAAGTTGTAATGTACTTGTCTATTATTAATTGCCATGCCACTACACAGCATTTACAATGAATTTCAACACAAATACGAAGATTTTAAAGAAATAATAATCACAAAGTATCGTTTCGTTTCGTTTGTTTTGATTGAGCCGCGCGTTTGAGGTTATCTTACTTTTTTTATAAACTCTGCGTAGGTAGTGTAAGATATTGAGCATTTGAAGCCAGAAGTTAAATTTAATATCAACAATACTTTTTGTTTTTGACTGATTTTATGTACCTGTGCACCGTTTTAAATACATAATTACATATTTGTAAACTTAGAGTGAAAGATCGGTACTGTAAATAAGAAAAACAAATTAAATCGAGAGTATTATTTTCTGCGCTAGAGAAATGGGCTCCGTACCCAGAGCCATTAAACAGATTAAAAAAAAACTTTCCGCCAGTACTCCATTCCACTATGCGGCGACGCGGGATGCTAGTTTGAGTTTCATTGCTGAGTTAGTACAAAATGATTTATATGATCATCCTACAAAGCTATCAATGTAAAGCGTAGTTTCTAGGCGCGTAATACAGTAGAGTTGAAAGGTGCAAAAAAGGCAGAGCTTTTGCATTGCTGGTAAAGGATTATATTCTCTAACTCATTAGCTCAAAGTCAAATTTAACTTTGAACACATTTGAATTGAAAATTGTTTTAGTGTGCGTGAGTTGTGTTTTTATAGAGATTTTTAGAGCACACTAGCATAGAAATTGTCAGTTCGAGTAGGCACGGCTTTTTGAGCGTGCCAGCATGGGAAAGTAAATTCTATTTCACTGTTGTTAGAAATTAAATTCAACTGTTCAAGATTGGGTTAGTATTATGTTTGTCAAATAGATGATAGGTAATTGAGCTGTACGCCCAGGGTAGGCAGTGCCTTTCTGCCTGTACGGAGTGCACGCCACTGCACACACACACTTCACGCACACACACACACACACACACACACACACACACACACACACACTTCACGCAAATACAGACACACACTTCACGCACACACACACACACTTCACGCACACTAACACAGACACAAACACACTCGCGCACAACCCAACCTAACAAAATCGTGCCAAAGGACTCTTATCTACTTGTAGGTTCATCTCTATAAGTGTATGACTATAGACCTTGACACATGAATATTGTTTGTTACAGGAGCTGACGATGTAACGGATGTAGTCACAAGATTGTTCCTAGCTCTAAGTCTGTTCACAACGGCGGTGTCGCACTCTCACATAACAACGCCTACTGTTCCTTCGCCCATTGCTGGCTACAGAATACAACCAACAAGTTTTGGGTCCTGCGCCATTTATAATTGGGTCTCTTTTGCCACACCCGCCCACGTAAGAGCTGGGTGCAGGAGGGGAAGGATTGTGTTTTGCTTCAAGGCAATTATGGTCATTCTGCCTATATCAAGATTAATTTTAGTGGTTGAACTCAAAAGTCGTCCAGCAGCCGCCATTTTGAAGAAATATTAACTGCATCACTAGTAATCTTCTTCTACAACGTCGGGACATATCTCTGTGATACTAATAGATAATCCCTAAAAAATACTATTTTCGGCTAAGCGGTGTGCACAGTTGCACACACACACGGTAATATATATTGCTATCAGAAAATTATAATTTCTGGGGGAATAGTACGCATTGTTTACTAACCAAAGCATGCCCTTTTTGTTAGGGGCAAAGTGGTTGGATACGAACGGGAATGTATATAGGATATTTACTTCAAAACAATAAAATATTGATAACTGATTTGAGTGTTTTATTGTATTTTTAATTTTTAATGTAGAAACGAAATTTGATTTTGTTGTGCAGTTTTGTGTACCAAAAAGATCCGTAAAACCATTACTGTGATAGTTCGTGTTCTCCTTAAAATTTTTTAGCTTTTCATGGAATTGAACATCATCATGAGCCATCTGGCTCTGGCATTAACTAGCACCGTCGCATAAGGCATGATACGTGACGAGCGCGGGACCCAACATTGAAATCCACTCGTAAGGAAAAAAGATAACAGGTACCAATAGAAAAAGCAGAAACGAGATTTCGACCCGTCAGACTGTGTGGACGTGGACCATGATTAAAACCATCACATTACGTGCGTGAATTTTGTCTACCTACATCTACATACAGACGTACAGTACAGTATATTATTGGCACAGTATAAATATAGTATGTACATACTACGGTGCGGTGTTATTGGGTAAGTTTCATTTAGTAACAGAATGCTACTGTAAACTAGGCTGTATCGCTCAGTTCTTTAGCCTTGCCTGCTCTTATTTTATTTTATTTTTTTATCCAGTACAGTGCTACCATGCATACGGATTTGTCCGTATTTGTACGGATTTTCTAAGTCCAATACGGATCATTATTGATGTTTATGGATACTTATACGGATTTGCAGCACATCACAGAGCATATTCCCATATATAAATAAATAGATACTGTAATAAACATTATTAATCATAGTTTCTATCTGTCGGACGGATCGCAAGCAACTATAATTTTTATCAATACAACACACATAAGACTTTGCTTGCCACATACAAAACAACTCATAAGGAAATCGCCCTGTTTTTTCTTATATATTTGACTTATATATTTAATTCAGACCACAGACTTTCAATATATTTTTGGAGATTCAGACATATTAAAAATTATGAATATAGATAAGGTAAGTATGTAATAGGTAAATAATCGGAGTTTCATTTTAATACGGATTTTTTGAATGAAAATGCAGATCTCACGCCCTCACCATATGGCAACACTGCTCGCTCCGGCAACTGTCAAAATCAAAATAATTAAAAAACAACTCGATTGTTTTTGGTTGATCATTTTGTTTAGATTTTCAATTAATTCCAAAATCCGATTTCATCTTTGATTTGTGCAGTGATATTTGTGTGAAAAATGGCTCTGTTTCCAGGAGCCGTTGCGTTTGACGAATATGGTCGTCCATTTATTATTTTACGGGATCAAGAAAAGCAGAACAGGCTAACCGGCATAGATGCCTTGAAGGTACTATTTTTGTCATATTTGGCCTTAA
The DNA here is from genome assembly GCA_948473455.1 of Teleiodes luculella. NCBI lineage: Eukaryota > Metazoa > Arthropoda > Insecta > Lepidoptera > Gelechiidae > Teleiodes > Teleiodes luculella. The sequence continues at coordinate 3,680,407 of OX419608.1, forward strand.
ATACCCATCTAAATTTATCAATTCGCTACAGTAAACACTCCTCAATCTATTTCTAAGAATTCCTAAAATTTTATTATATTTTTGAAGCTTCATAACCTAAAACAAACAATATTAGAATCATCGAGAATATATTTATTAAAATTGATTTCTTCAATTAAAGGACCTTTTTATATATATTTCGCAATGTATAATTCAGTTCCTTACCTTATCTTGCTACCTACTACTCAGGATATTGTGGTTTTATCCATTTTAAAAATCAGATGTTTTACATGAGTGAGTCACATGACCCCTTTTGTGTTTTGTAAAACTCATTCACCTAATGAAAGTCCACTTTCCTGAAACAAAACTTTTCAGTCCTAATCAGGATAAACTGACTTGAAGTGAAATAAAAACAATATCTAGGATAGAGTCCTTCTAATAGGTAACATAACCAAATGATGATGATCAAAAATCTCACAGTGCTTTGAATCACCATGAAATTTTCATTTTCTATGTCTGATAATTATTTATTCACTACACAAACCATTTCCCCACTCTCTTCCATTTACAAAAGACCGCATCTTCCATTTCAGTCGCACATCTCAGCTGCCCGTCAGATTTCTGACATCCTGCGGACCTCTTTAGGTCCAAGAGGTCTGGATAAGATGATGGTATCACCAGATGGTGAAGTTACAGTCACCAATGATGGAGCCACTATCTTGAAGCTGATGGATGTGGAACACCAGATCGGGAAGCTGATGGTTCAGTTGGCTCAGAGTCAGGATGACGAGATTGGAGATGGTACCACTGGTGTGGTGGTGCTCGCTGGTGAGATTTTTTCCAAAAATTTTTTATTTATAATTTGTATTCTACTAATTTTATAATCTTGGCTGCCACGCTAGCCAATATTCAATGGTTTGTTGCGAGAAGTGGATATGCAGCTTAATGCGGTCAGAGCCGCAAGTCAGAGAGCTAGTACCTTATATCTAAAATAAGATACACCAATGTTTCTGTTTTGAAGTGCATCAAGTGACAGACAGTAATGGAATATTTGTATTTGCTTCAGGCGCCCTACTGGAGCAGGCCTCCATCTTGATAGACAAGGGTATCCATCCGATCCGCATTGCGGATGGCTTTGAGATGGCTGCAGCAACTGCCTTGGCTCACTTAGACACCATTAGCGAAGCCTACCCTGTCAATAAGGACACTCGGGAACATCTTATCAAAGTTGCAATGACCACTCTTGGCAGTAAGGTTGTTGTGAAGTGCCATCGTTTGATGGCTGAGATTGCTGTTGATGTAAGTTTTGATTCATTTTTATTTTATTATTAATTTCACACAAATATTACACAGGCACAGCTTATCTCTGGTGAAATGTCTTCCAGCTGGCCTAGGTCATTAATTTAGTTTTAGAATTGACAAATGATAACTTCAAAATTCTTTCGCATCGTAAACTAATTATAATAGGCCAGTGGATATTAACATTAAATTCGCAAAGCACGATGTAGTGCTGCATTTTTGGTATGTTGTTTGGATCAGTTAGGGTGAAGTAAATCCCAATTTGCAACTTCGAAAAAGTTGTGCTCGCTGCGCACCACGTGATAAACTGCGAAAATTTTGGACTTTTTTCACTTTTTGCTCTAAAAGTCAGAAATCATGCGTTTCCGACAAGTAACATTCACTACATAAATGAAGCTAATTAAATTTGCAACAATTTAAGCCTAATTGCAGCTCTCTAAACCTTATAACGACTAAGCTGTGGCCTTTCAAAGATAGTCAGTTTTTCCCGAAATATTGAAATTTTTAGTTTTGCTCCCGTTTGAAGCAAAATATTGGCAAAAACCGCTCGTTCTATGAGAAGGTCGTATAATAAAGTTTTAGTTTTAGTCTTAGGGTTTTTTAGTGTCGATTTCTACTGGCCTATAATAATTTAGAAAAGTAATTTGCAAAGGTTACCAAAAAACACCATGGTAAAGTTAAAACTTTAAAGTGTTTATTATTTTGGTAAAATAAGAATGGAAAAACGTTATTTGCATTTGAATAATTTATTACATTATACTCATGTGATAAACTACAAGTTACTCTTAACAACGAGTAACAAATATCCATCTATCCTGGGGTTGCCTGGTAGAAATTGCTAACGTAGCAATAAGGTCGCCTTTTGTACACCTGCGTTGCTTTAATTAGGTTTGTTGTATTCTCAGTGTTTATTATTTTGGTAAAATAAGAATGGAAAAACGTTATTTGCATTTGAATAATTTATTACATTATACTCATGTGATAAACTACAAGTTACTCTTAACAACGAGTAACAAATATCCATCTATCCTGGGGTTGCCTGGTAGAAATTGCTAACGTAGCAATAAGGTCGCCTTTTGTACACCTGCGTTGCTTTAATTAGGTTTGTTGTATTCTCTTGTGTGCAATAAAGTATATTTTATTATATTCTTTCTATTCCATCCATCTAGTAACCTAATACATATAAGGAAATAGTTTTACTACTAATTTTTTTTCATTATCTACTTTTATCCTTCAGGCGGTGCTATCAGTGGCAGACTTAGAGAAGCGCGATGTGAACTTTGAGCTGATCAAAGTGGAAGGCAAGGTCGGGGGACGAATGGAAGATTCGATGCTGGTTCGCGGAGTCATCATTGACAAGACCATGAGCCACCCGCAGATGCCTAAAGTACTTAAGGTAACGTGCCGTCTGATGCTAGCCGTATTTATGTCAATTTTCTTCAACAACTGTTGTGGATGTATCCAAGTTCTGACAATATGTTAAATTGTGAATAAATAAATATAATAATGTAACGTCCTCAAGACGTAAGTGGCTCGAGCCCCTCGGTGGGGAAATAATTATATGAACTGTTAATATTTAAAAAATATATATGATGAGTAAACTATTAATTAACATAATGAGGAACTCATTATTTATTCTTCTTCTATTCTGATCGCCTAGCACTGTGCGATCTGAATTGCACTTTATTATAACGGAGCTAGGGTTGCAATTTATATGAATTATGTCGCCTAGTGCAGCTTCTGTAGGGACTACTATTTGGTATTCTGTGACTATGTAGTGAAGTAGAGTATAGTCTTGTGACTTGATATGTTTGTCCCAGAACGTGAAGCTGGCGATCCTGACGTGCCCGTTCGAGCCGCCGAAGCCGAAGACCAAGCACAAGCTGCAGGTGGGGTCTGCGGACGAGTACCGCGAGCTGCGCGCCTACGAGCACGACAAGTTCATCGAGATGGTGCGACGCGTCAAGGTCAGTGCGACCACTCACATGACTGACACCACAGAACATTTAAAAGAGGTTAGGGCGGCGCTGTGGGCGGGGCCGGCGCGCCAAGACTATGAGCAAACGCTCATACTCCACGCAAAGACGCGATCGCGCTGTCTAACTCACACATAGCTATAAAAATGTACATCGGTATGCGTGCATGCGTATGATTCGTTTCCATTTGAAATCGCGTGATTGAGCGGCGGCGCTATGATTGGCTAGATTTGAAATTGCAAATATGTGCGTCATCTTTATTGAAGTACAGATGTAGTGGAGGTGAAAGGTGGGGTGGAATCGGCGACACCGGATTTCATACGGACGGCGCATTATCGCCATTCTAACCTCTTTTAAATGTTCTGTGACTGACACACACCCAAGGACCTTATACCTACTACTAGACTGTGCACAAATGCGCAAACTCCGGTCCGAGTGAGAGGGCTCTCGATGGTAGTGATTTCAAAAATTCTAAGTACATGTTATAGATAAAAGACGTAGTAAAATAACTTTCTAATAAAGTTTTAATGGTTTCAACCAATAAAATTGCGTTATTTGGGTTATAAAAAAGAGAACATTATTTTTTTTTCATTTATTTAATATTATCTTTTAAACTATTCGAACTACACTGAACATTGTTCGACATCTTTTGTTAACTATTTAAATACCTTTCATATGACACCTCTCACGTCGTAATAGGTTAAGTAGCTACTGAGTAACCGACCGAATTTGAGACTAGGAGTCGCCATCTTTGTGACGTCATAATACGTCACTCCACCAATTTAGAAAGCGACAACGTCACTTTTCCTACTAAAGAAACATCACTGAATCCAACGTATAATACTGCTGTTGTTGGTATAATACTGCTCAGTAGTGCGTTCAGTCGCTTCGAGCGTAGTTGTTCGGTTAAATTTTAACCCGTTTGAGTTGCAACCGAGCCACTGAACGATCGAGTTGTTTTTATAACCTCAAATATTTAACGAGAGAAAATTATTTTCCTGTCTCAATTTTTTTCCACTTCTAAATACATTACAGACGTATTAGACGCCTGTGATATACAAATTTAATAAAATTATTATAAAGTAACTACGAAACAAAATGGCGGGCTTTTTGAGTCTTTTGACTTTGACATAAATTGCAAGCTTTAAACGTCAAATAGCTGTCAGAGTAAAAATTAACCATCTCATTAGACGGTTGTTTGGTTGTTTCGCTCTGAGCCACGGAACGGGTGAAACTACGCTCTGACAGCTGTCAGGGTAAAATTTCACCGAGCCACGGAACGGTTAGAGCGCGCTCGTGTGCACTCGTACGAAGCCACTGAACGCGCCCCAGTCCATTGAAAATCTATTTTTAAATACTTAGCCTCCCTACTAACGGATGTATCCGTCATTGGCATAGAAAAGGTTAACTGCTGATATTTCATTATATAATTAGGTATATAGGGAAGATTATGTTTGTATTTCTTATCGCTGAGAGTAAACTTCGCGATAGGGGGAGGCCTTTGTCCAGCAGTGGAAGTCTCCTGTAGGCCTACTATGTAAATAGCGACAGGCTCGAGAAGCTGTCAAACGCGACATATTGACAGAACTACTATGACTCTAATGTCGCGTTTGACAGCTTCTCGAGCCTGTCGCTACTTACATAGTAGGCCTACTGGCTTAAATGATGATCATGATGATGATGGTGTAGGACGCCGGCGCGACCCTAGCGATCTGCCAGTGGGGCTTCGACGACGAGGCCAACCACCTACTGCTGGCTGAGGGTCTGCCGGCCGTGCGCTGGGTGGGCGGGCCCGAGATGGAGCTCATCGCCATCGCCACCGGGGGCCGCATCGTGCCGCGCTTCGAGGAGCTCACGCCAGAGAAGCTGGGCTCGTGCGGACTTGTTAGGGAGATCAGTGAGTTATACACACATTATCATACACAAAAACACACACACACACACACACACACACACACACACACACACACACACACACACACACACACAAGCTGTGTGAGATCAGTGAGTAATCTATCATCTTGAATTATGCCTCTTATTGTTTTCTTAAATTCTGCCTCTTCTTATAAAATTGTTCTTTAAAATTCTGCCTCATCTTATATTGTTTTCTTATATTGAGCGTGATGTTATAACATTCCCCCCTGCCCCCAGCGTTCGGCACGTCGAAGGACGAGATGCTGGTGATCGAGGAGTGCTCCAACTCGCGCGCGGTGACGCTGCTGATGCGCGGCGGGAACAGGATGATAGTGGAGGAGGCCAAGCGCTCCGTGCACGACGCACTGTGCATCGTACGCAGCCTTGTTGTGGTATGTATAACAAACAGGATGATAGTGGAGGAGGCCAAGCGCTCCGTGCACGACGCACTGTGCATCGTACGCAGCCTTGTTGTGGTATGTATAACAAACAGGATGATAGTGGAGGAGGCCAAGCGCTCCGTGCACGACGCACTGTGCATCGTACGCAGCCTTGTTGTGGTATGTATAACAAACAGGATGATAGTGGAGGAGGCCAAGCGCTCCGTGCACGACGCACTGTGCATCGTACGCAGCCTTGTTGTGGTATGTATAACAAACAGGATGATAGTGGAGGAGGCCAAGCGCTCCGTGCACGACGCACTGTGCATCGTACGCAGCCTTGTTGTGGTATGTATAACAAACAGGATGATAGTGGAGGAGGCCAAGCGCTCCGTGCACGACGCACTGTGCATCGTACGCAGCCTTGTTGTGGTATGTATAACAAACAGGATGATAGTGGAGGAGGCCAAGCGCTCCGTGCACGACGCACTGTGCATCGTACGCAGCCTTGTTGTGGTATGTATAACAAACAGGATGATAGTGGAGGAGGCCAAGCGCTCCGTGCACGACGCACTGTGCATCGTACGCAGCCTTGTTGTGGTATGTATAACAAACAGGATGATAGTGGAGGAGGCCAAGCGCTCCGTGCACGACGCACTGTGCATCGTACGCAGCCTTGTTGTGGTATGTATAACAAACAGGATGATAGTGGAGGAGGCCAAGCGCTCCGTGCACGACGCACTGTGCATCGTACGCAGCCTTGTTGTGGTATGTATAACAAACAGGATGATAGTGGAGGAGGCCAAGCGCTCCGTGCACGACGCACTGTGCATCGTACGCAGCCTTGTTGTGGTATGTATAACAAACAGGATGATAGTGGAGGAGGCCAAGCGCTCCGTGCACGACGCACTGTGCATCGTACGCAGCCTTGTTGTGGTATGTATAACAAACAGGATGATAGTGGAGGAGGCCAAGCGCTCCGTGCACGACGCACTGTGCATCGTACGCAGCCTTGTTGTGGTATGTATTAACGCACTGTGCATCGTACGCAGCCTTGTTGTGGTATGTATAACAAACAGGATGATAGTGGAGGAGGCCAAGCGCTCCGTGCACGACGCACTGTGCATCGTACGCAGCCTTGTTGTGGTATGTATAACAAACAGGATGATAGTGGAGGAGGCCAAGCGCTCCGTGCACGACGCACTGTGCATCGTACGCAGCCTTGTTGTGGTATGTATTAACGCACTGTGCATCGTACGCAGCCTTGTTGTGGTATGTATAACAAACAGGATGATAGTGGAGGAGGCCAAGCGCTCCGTGCACGACGCACTGTGCATCGTACGCAGCCTTGTTGTGGTATGTATAACAAACAGGATGATAGTGGAGGAGGCCAAGCGCTCCGTGCACGACGCACTGTGCATCGTACGCAGCCTTGTTGTGGTATGTATAACAAACAGGATGATAGTGGAGGAGGCCAAGCGCTCCGTGCACGACGCACTGTGCATCGTACGCAGCCTTGTTGTGGTATGTATAACAAACAGGATGATAGTGGAGGAGGCCAAGCGCTCCGTGCACGACGCACTGTGCATCGTACGCAGCCTTGTTGTGGTATGTATAACAAACAGGATGATAGTGGAGGAGGCCAAGCGCTCCGTGCACGACGCACTGTGCATCGTACGCAGCCTTGTTGTGGTATGTATAACAAACAGGATGATAGTGGAGGAGGCCAAGCGCTCCGTGCACGACGCACTGTGCATCGTACGCAGCCTTGTTGTGGTATGTATAACAAACAGGATGATAGTGGAGGAGGCCAAGCGCTCCGTGCACGACGCACTGTGCATCGTACGCAGCCTTGTTGTGGTATGTATAACAAACAGGATGATAGTGGAGGAGGCCAAGCGCTCCGTGCACGACGCACTGTGCATCGTACGCAGCCTTGTTGTGGTATGTATAACAAACAGGATGATAGTGGAGGAGGCCAAGCGCTCCGTGCACGACGCACTGTGCATCGTACGCAGCCTTGTTGTGGTATGTATTAACCCACTGTGCATCGTACGCAGCCTTGTTGTGGTATGTATTAACGCACTGTGCATCGTACGCAGCCTTGTTGTGGTATGTATTAACGCACTGTGCATCGTACGCAGCCTTGTTGTGGTATGTATTAACGCACTGTGCATCGTACGCAGCCTTGTTGTGGTATGTATTAACGCACTGTGCATCGTACGCAGCCTTGTTGTGGTATGTATTAACGCACTGTGCGTCGTACGCAGCCTTGTTGTGGTATGTATTTTTATTTTACTTTATTTATTTAAGAGTAACGTAGATTCATTTTATACAAATTAGTTAGTAAATTTATATTTTTATTCAATTTTTATCGTCAACATCATTTCAGCCTATAAACGTCTCTACATTGACGGCCCGTCCCGAAGGGATCGAGCCTACTCTGAAATCAGGGTGAACAGGCTTGTAACGAGGTGCTTTTCAACCTTATTTCCACCTCATTTTTCATTTCTTTTTCCTTTTACTTCAAACATTATTTGTACATACACACTCACATCAATAGTTTAAGTTAAAAAAAATATGTAAGTAAGTAAATTAGCACATACCCAGGGAAGAGGCAGATATCCCACAACACAGGGAGTCCTAGTTTAGCATATACCCAGGGAAGAGGCAGATATCCCACAACACAGGGAGTCCTAGTTTAGCACATACCCAGGGAAGAGGCAGATATCCCACAACACAGGGAGTCCTAGTTTAGCATATACCCAGGGAAGAGGCAGATATCCCACAACACAGGGAGTCCTAGTTTAGCATATACCCAGGGAAGAGGCAGATATCCCACAACACAGGGAGTCCTAGTTTAGCATATACCCAGGGAAGAGGCAGATATCCCACAACACAGGGAGTCCTAGTTTAGCATATACCCAGGGAAGAGGCAGATATCCCACAACACAGGGAGTCCTAGTTTAGCATATACCCAGGGAAGAGGCAGATATCCCACAACACAGGGAGTCCTAGTTTAGCATATACCCAGGGAAGAGGCAGATATCCCACAACACAGGGAGTCCTAGTTTAGCATATACCCAGGGAAGAGGCAGATATCCCACAACACAGGGAGTCCTAGTTTAGCATATACCCAGGGAAGAGGCAGATATCCCACAACACAGGGAGTCCTAGTTTAGCATATACCCAGGGAAGAGGCAGATATCCCACAACACAGGGAGTCCTAGTTTAGCATATACCCAGGGAAGAGGCAGATATCCCACAACACAGGGAGTCCTAGTTTAGCATATACCCAGGGAAGAGGCAGATATCCCACAACACAGGGAGTCCTAGTTTAGCATATACCCAGGGAAGAGGCAGATATCCCACAACACAGGGAGTCCTAGTTTAGCATATACCCAGGGAAGAGGCAGATATCCCACAACACAGGGAGTCCTAGTGTGGGTGTCAGTGAGCTACCCGTTTTTTTGTAACAAGTTTTATTGACAATACAATTTTGTATTTGTATTCAATCCTTCGTCATTCATACGCCATTCTGGTCTTGACGGCCGTATTTCTTAAAAATAATGAATAAATATTGTAGTGTGTATAAGTATTATGTATGCGTAGTAGAATTAAGTGCCTTATTTCACTGGCGACAAAGACAAAGTCGTGCTAAAACGAAAGGGACGCAGTTATGCGCAAGAGTGAGCGCGGTGTATTTGTATCTCATTTTAACGCATAACTAATAACTGCGTCCCTTTTTGTTTTTGCACGACTTTGTCGCCAGTGAAATAAGGCACTAAGATGCTATTATAATAAGATGTAATCTCATTTATTGGGCAGTAATAAATCAGACTTGGTTTGATACAGTTGTGTTTACATTTAGTCGAGCTCCCGTCCCTACAATATAGTTATGGTGTTGTTGCAGGACTCGCGCGTGGTGTACGGCGGCGGCGCGGCGGAGGTGTCGTGCGGGCTGGCGGTCTCCCGCGCGGCCGACAAGCTGTCGTCCCTCGACCAGTACGCGTACCGCGCCTTCGGGGACGCGCTCGACGCTATCCCCATCGCGCTCGCTGAGAACAGGTACCACGAATAACATCACTACATAGTATAAAACAAAGTCGCTTTCTCTGTCCCTATGTATTTATTTATTTATTATTATGCTACTTGTGCTAGCTTAAAAAGAAAAGCAGCCTTAAGGTAGTAGACGGATACGCGTCGAATAGCACAAATAATAAAAGAAACTGAAGTCACATAGATTTTTGGTTTATTCACAATTTCACAGTAACACACTTTAGAAAATAATTAAGATTAGGTACATTTGTGGAGTATGGCCACGTAGTTCGTGGCCTAAAGTAGGAGAAGGAATCACTATAAAACATGCATACTATACTGAAGGATAACCCACAATACCCATTTTCCCGTGCGAAGCCGGGGCGGGTCGCTAGTTGGGTAATATAATGATGTGGTGCATGTGTGTTGTAGCGGGTTGTCCCCGATCGAGGCGCTGTCGGAGCTGAAGGCGCGCCAGGCGGCCCAGGACAACCACTGCCTCGGCGTGGACTGCATGAGCAAAGGTAACGCAATAGCACTGGGCGGTCACTCCATACAGAAAACGCGTTTTGACAACTTCAACTGAACTACTTCTTTTTGAATATCCACTACAAGTCAATGGCGCTAGGCGCTATGTAAAACACCCCCGAACACCACCGGCGGAGTCCCGCGGCGCCTGCGGGGTGCGGGGCGTGGGGCGCTATATCGGGCGGGGACTCATTTTTGCGCGGGGGGGTGAGTGTCCTTTCTGTACGGGTTAGTACTATTATTTTCTTCTGTGGCAATAGATATGTGTCGCACCCGCGGCCACTGGGCGGTCATTCCATACAGAAAACGCGTTTTGACTAGCTACTTCTTTTTGAATAACAACTGCATATCAACTACTTGTGAAAGGCGCTAGGCGCTATGTATGCACACCCCCTCCACCCCCTCCACAGTCCCTTGCGCCTGCGGGGTGCGGGGCGTGGGGCGCTATATCGGGCGGGGGGGGAGGGTCCTGCAGGTACGGGTTAGTACTATTATTTTCTTCTGTGCCCACGGCTCACCACGAGTCTTGTTACAAGTCTCTTGTAGGTTTACTACGTAAAAAGCGACAGGCTCGAGAAGCTATCGCTTCTTACGTAGTAAGCCTGATGTGAGGCCACACACGGTGAGGAGCTTGGCTGATGGAAATTTGAGTAGTAGTGGTGATGAAACTCAAAACTGGGATATTTACATTTTATTTATTACAAAAATTAAAAAGAGAAACGGCCGACTCGTCGACCGAGATAAAGAGAAAAAGTGAAGTACAAAATGACGAATGAATTCCAAAATTAAAGGCTTGAATTTAGACGAAAAAAGTTGCAAAGCAGCACGTTACGTGTACAATGCGCGCAACCAAAGATGAGACTTGACGGATCACGTGGTTGTACCCACGGTTATATCTGCGCAGTAGATACAGCGATAAAAGCGATTTTGAAATTCAATAAATATCTTATTAATCCGATCTCATATTTTAGTTTAACTATTTTGAGCACGCGCGACTGTTCAGCAAAGTTCCCTCTTTAGCATCTGATAGGTCTCATCTTTGGCTGCGCGCATTGTACGTATGTATTGAACGCAAGCGATGTCCTCATTCTAGGTTCGAACGACATGAAGGCCCAGAACGTGATTGAGTCCCTTCACTCCAAGAAGCAGCAGATCGCCCTCGCCACGCAGCTCGTCAAGATGATCCTCAAAATAGACGACGTGCGCTCGCCCGCAGATATGGAGCGCTGAAACCACATACAGCCCGACCATGCTCCAACAAAACAAGGTCTGGCAAATAGACCACGTGACTGACACAAGCCTACGTCATTCTGCGCTGTTCATCCTTGTCTATTACACGCAATCGACAAGGATGAATAGGCAAAATGACGTAGTAATGACGTAGCCTCGTGTCAGTCACGTGGTCTATTTGCAAGACCTTGTTTTCTTGGACCATGAGCCCGACCAAAGAAATAACAAACCTCGCCATATTGCGGAATTTCAATGGAACTAATTTTATAATGGAAATTGTTGCCATAGTCGTAAAAATATACACGTGGCGCCCCCAGAGCAGGTTTCTTATTTCTTTGGTCAGGCTTTAGCATTTACAATATAGGGATGTTGACTGCCTAGTCAAAAGAGTTTCTTTTTATGAAATGTCAAAAACAATACTTTATATGAAAAACTAGATTTCCGCCCCGCGGGTCCGCCGGCGCTAACAGGTTGTCCCGTGGGAATGGGATGTTTTCCCGCGGTAAAAGGTAGCCTATGTTACTCAGGGTGAATGTAGCTTTCTAATAGTGAAAGAATTTTTGAAATCGATTCAGTAGTTTTTGAGTTTATTCATTACAAACATACACACACACACACACACACACACACACAAAAATACAAATCTTTCTTCTTTTTTATTAGTATGATTATTGCAATCCAAAATAGAAAACGTACAAAACCGACAATACAAAGCTGCGACGTCATTAGTTTGTGTACCGCTTAGTTTTATATTAAATGACATCCTAAAAAGAAACTAATTTGGATTATCCAGTCACCATCCTTATTGTACTTGTAAATTGTAGATCGTTGGACCTACTAGCAACGTTGGGTTGTAACTACTTGTAACTAGGGTCTGACCCTTTGTTCGGCAAAGCATAACTACAGAACAGAGGACCCACCAGCTCGTAGCTTTGGGTTGATTAGTGACAGAAATCTTTTGCCTCTGGCCGTTTTTAACATAATATATTTCATCATATTATAGGCCGAATTATTTTTATTGTTGCGACATAAGTTTGTTATACACAGTAATAATGTGGCAAGAATGGTATAATACAGTTATTATTATTAACTATTGATTTTCTTAGGGTTTTTAAGCATTCTACTTTGGCCAATAATTTGGTTTGTTTGTTTTCGATCAATCAGAAATCTATCTTCTGTCAGACACTAGTTATAATTATAACCCATGCAAAGTTAATCCTTCTATCTAGTTAGATCGAGCTAGTTTGACTGAATAACATCTTGAAATGCATTTTCAACCCGAGACGGGTATTGAGTATTCAATTATTTCCACAAATGGGTATTTATTTATAATCATTATGGAAAGATTTTAATTGTATAACAAACATTGCTAGGCTCACAAATAGATGTATTTTAATTCACTATATAATGTATTGTTAAGTTGTTAATTCGCTTATGCATTTTTGTGGTATGTACCCTCATGTTGTGGAATAGTTTTTATTTGGGAAGTACAATAACGAACCCTTAGAATGTCTGAATGTTATATTATTTCGCAACATGGGGTCGTGTGGTCAGTTTAGTGCGAACTAAACGAGTGATGTATGCCTTATTGCACTAATAAAGTAATTACTAATTTATTTTTGGTTTTATTGACAATTCCAGTACAAATAAGGAAAATAATTTGACGGAAAAAATAACGCTAACGTCACAGAAGAAAATAATAGCTAACGTGCTAATTATTAAATGCAGAAATAATCGTTCTACTTTCTCGCATAAACTAACTTTTTACCTCGGGAAAATAAAAATAAGAAACGAGTCTCTTCACGACGACTGTCGTCGCCACGTCGCCACAACGAAACGAAACTCTCTAGCCTGTACCTTAAGAAAAAAGAGCGAAGGCGCGGAATAAGTAACTGTCTAATCATATTGGACTAATGGCCAATTCACACCGGAATGGCATCGACCACAGAACATTTAAAAGAGGTTAGAAAGGCGATGTGGGCGGGGCCGGCGCGCCAAGACTATGAGCAAAACGCTCATACTTCACGCAAAGACGCGATCGCGCTGTCTAACTCACACATAGCTATAAAAATGTACATCGGTTTGCGTGCATGCGTATGATTCGTTTCCATTTGAAATCGCGTGATTAAGCGGCGCTATGATTGGCTAGATTTGAAATTGCAAATATGTGCGTAAACTTCATCTTTATTGAAGTACAGATGTAGTGGAGGTGAAAGGTGGGGTGGAATCGGCGACACCGGATTTCATACGGACGGCGCATTATCGCCATTCTAACCTCTTTTAAATGTTCTGTGGCATGCATCGACACGGCCGCCGAGCACTTTCAGTTTGAAATAATTTTACACGTTATCCGCATACTGAAATAAAAAGACACTAGTTGAAACGGGCCGAACTACGTTGGCCGACACAAGTTTAATAAAAATTATTTCACACTGAAAAAGTGCTCGCCGCGTCGCTGCTCTTCCAGTGTGGTTTGAACCTGATGGAACAGTCTGAGAGATGTTTTTGGGAGACAACAATATAACAACCACACATTTTCAGATCCTGTTGTTTTGAAAAGTTGGTCATATTGTAATGAAAGTTTTTCCTAAAACATTCATTATTTTTTGTCTAGATTTCAGAAAAAAAAAACTGAATTTAGTCACAAAAAACAGGTCACGTCTAATTTTTACCAAATTCACACATTTCTCTGTGATTCAGTGAGTGAGTAATATAATTACATCAATAATGTAATGAATGACACTAAAATATAGGCATTTAATTATCGTCGCCTTTCGTTTGCCATGGGTTGCCTCATAGATATTGCTACCCTAGCGATAAGGGCTACCCATGTATGTATAACGTGCTGTAACTATTATTCCGGGACTTAAAAATCAATAAAAAGTCTCATTTTAGTTAGTTATTTATTAAATTTATTAATAAAAATCAAGTGTATAAATATTGTTATCTATCTTAAAATTAAAATATAAGGCACCATTACACGATTAATTGTACAGATTTGTTATTCTTTTTATTATTTTGTCATTATTTTTGGTTCTCTTACAATTTATGAACACAAATACTGTTAATTAACTACTCTATGACACAAAGCGAGCGAAGACGCGTGCAGTCAACTAGGCCATGTTCTTGTATTTCGTGAACAAGTTGTAGAGTACCCGCAGAGTAGATTTCAGATCTAGATTCACAATATCTGGAAACAAAAAACGTTTCGTTACAATCTATTCATAATTAAATGAAGTCTATAGTGTAAAGCTTGGCCAGAGAAATAAAAAACCTGCTCTGAGGGCGCCAAATGAATATTTTTGTGTTTATGGCAACAATTTCCCTTATAAAATTAGTTCCCTTGAAATTCCGCAATATGGTGATAAAAAACATCGGTTTTTAAGGTTCCGTAGCCAAATGGCAAAAAACGGAACCCTTATAGATTCGTCATGTCTGTCTGTCTGTCTGTCTGTCCGTCCGTCCGTATGTCACAGCCACTTTATTCCGAAACTATAATACCTATACTGTAGAAACTTGGTAAGTGGATGTATTCTGTGAACCGCATTAAGATTTTCTTACAAAAATAGAAAAAAAAAACAATAAATTTAGGGGGTCCCCATACATAAAACTGAAACTAAAAAAATTTTTTTTCATCAAACCCATACGTGTGGGGTATCTATGGATAGGTCTTAAAAAATGATATTTAGGTTTCTAATAACATTTTTTTCTAAACTGTATAGTTTGCGCGAGAGACGCTTCCAAAGTGGAAAAATGTGTGTCCCCCGCCTCGAAGTTCTAAAATAAGAGAATGATAGAACTAAAAAAAATATATGATGTGCATTACCATGAAAACTTCCAACGAGAATTTGTTTGAACGAGATCTGGTAAGTAGTTTTTTTTAATACGTCATAAATCGTAAACCGCAATTTACCTTTCACTATTATTAAAACATCGATCAAAGTCACAACGAACTACAAAAACTTTTATATTATGTTACTGGCTGCTACGGAACCCTTCATGGGCGATTCCGACTCGCACTTGGCCGCTTTTTTTGAATCGATGATCCTCGTAATTTGTTCAAGTAGGTATTATGATTTTCAGATATACATAACTTGATCATATAATCTAAATACTCATTTGATTGGAAACACGTTTTCTTAACATTTTATCGATAGAAAATCGCGTCAAAGTAACACCTTCTATTATCTTTTTTCACTTCCTTTAGGTTAACGGCAACGTACTAGACGTTGAAACTTAGTTACAAGTATGGTATTCAACCTTACTAAAATCTAGTTTAGAAACATTTTTATTATATGTAGTACTTTTTAGGGTTCCGTAGCCAAATGGCAAAAAACGGAACCCTTATAGATTCGTCATGTCTGTCTGTCTGTCTGTCCGTCCGTCCGTCCGTATGTCACAGCCACTTTATTCCGAAACTATAATACCTATACTATTGAAACTTGGTAAGTAGATGTATTCTGTGAACCGCATTAAGATTTTCTTACAAAAATAGAAAAAAAACAATAAATTTAGGGGGTCCCCATACATAGAACTGAAACTCAAAAATTTTTTTTGCATCAAACCCATACGTGTGGGGTATCTATGGATAGGTCTTCAAAAATGATATTTAGGTTTCTAATATCATTTTTTTCTAAACTGAATAGCTTGCGCGAGAGACGCTTCCAAAGTGGAAAAATGTGTGTCCCCCCCCTCTAACTTCTAAAATAAGAGAATGATAAAACTAAAAAAAATATATGATGCGCATTACCATGAAAACTTCCAACGAAAATTGGTTTGAACGGGATCAAGTCAGTAGTTTTTTTTTAATACGTCATAAATCGTAAACCACAATTTACCTTTCACTATTATTAAAACATCGATCAAAGTCACAACGAACTACAAAAACTTTTATATTATGTTACTGGCTGCTACGGAACCCTTCATGTTCATGGGCGATTCCGACTCGCACTTGGCCGCTTTTTTATTTTTCTGGTCGGGCTTTAAACCAATACAATACAATTATTATATGATGGGACTGCTGTCATAAGAATCGGCACGACTGAAATATTGCACTGATGGGGTACAGAAGCCAGCCCATGCGGTTGGACATTTGCATTACGAAATTCACCCCTACCGCTACGGAATAAGGTAGGGTCAACATGTCCAGCCGCATGTACTGGCTTCTGTACATTATAGGGACTCCGATAAATTTATAGACTTTTTTAAGTATTTTAAAAAGCTTGACAAAAGTTAATAATGGAAATGATTGCCAGAACCATTAAAAAACTTGTGGCGCTTCCTGTTCAGGCTTTAAATTCCTACTATTATTACGAGTATAAATAAACACGAAAGTAATTCTGTCTGTTTGTTACGCTTTCACACCAAAACCAGGCCTTCGTCACTCTATGTACTTGCGCGCTATAACTACCTACCGCCCGGCCGAGCGGTCTCGGGCCGACCCAGGACCAATTCCCCATTGTCTAAACGTGTGACGTAGAGTGGCGCAATACAAGAGAGAGAGAGATGCAGCAACTACTTCTGCACGCCTAGCGCCGTGCGATCTAAATTGCACTTTATTATAACGGCGCTAGGGTTGCAATTTATATGAATTATGTCGCCTAGTGCAGCTTCTAAAGGGACTACTATTTGGTAATCTGTGCCAAAACCATTAAACCGATTTTGATGAAACTTGGTACAAACAAAGATAGAATAAACGTTGAAGACGGAACAGGCTACTTTTTACCACGGGAAAAGCTAGTGATAAAAGTCCTTCAGTACATACCTTCAGGCCTAGCCTTGGGTTTGGCCAAGCCGACGTCCTGCATCAGTTCAAAAGCGAAGGAAACGTTGTGGACTTTCTGGTCGAAGTCCTGGGGGGTCAGGTGGAAGTCATAGAGGGGCACGAAGAACCCCTCGAGCAGCCCCATGAGGAGGCACAGGTACACTCCATCGTGGAACTGGGAGTCCAGGTCTGACACTTCCAGGTTCACTCGGCTCAGGTGTTTGTTCACAAACGTGATGAGGGACTGGGGAAAAAGGAATTCCTGTTTTTTTAAGAAACCTATGACCATTGTCTAGGAAAACAAACAAGTTCTTCCATTTGTTTGTACCTAAAATAGTTTTATTTGCACTGTACTGATGACGGAGAGGGGGACCTGGAGTCCTAAGGTACAGGCCCTGGCTAAGTTTAGGCTCCAGATGCCCCACAAACAATCTTGCAATATATTTGTGCATTAGATTTGTGTAATACTGATTGATTCATTGTATGTTAGTTTGTGGAGTGAAATAAACACAATTTTTTTTTTATTCGGACCACGTGACTGACACAAGCCTACGTCATCTTAGAATAGAATAGAATATACTTTATTTCACACTAGAAACAATAGAAATATAGTAAATTCAAAAAAAGAACGAAGGTGTACATGTATGCGGTCATCCTGTCATCAAGACAAGGATGAACAGCGCAAAATGACGTAGGCTTGTGTCAGTCACGTGGTCCGAATGGAAGACATTGTTTCTAAGGGCATATTACATTGTCAAAGATCTTCGATCAAAGATCTTTGACGCAAAGATTAGAAAGGGACGCAGTTATGCATTAGAATGAGATACAAATACACCGCGCTCACTCTTGCGCATAACTGCGTCCCTTTCTAATCTTTGCGTCAAAGATCTTTGATCATATATATTTTATAATGTAATACCCCACTTAGATTAGACCATGCATATGACGAATAAACATTTTTTAATTTTGAGAGTATTTTAGAAATTATCCTGCAAGCTTACTACGTACCGGGCGACGAGACTCGCGAAGCTGTCAAACGCGACATAGTGATAAAAACCATAGTAGTTCTGTTTTGTGTCGGGGGTTATTTAAAATTTTAATTAAATGTTTTGTCATACCTTTTTGACTACAAGCAGTTTGTCGGGCGCGTGGTCGAACAGAGCATCGAAAGCGTCTCGCTCGCACTTCATGCCGAGGTCATCGTATGTGGTCGTGATGTCCTCTATGTACGTTCTAAACACAATTTAAAGTCCGATTAATAAACTAATGTAGAGTGCGTGAGCAGGAGCCTATGCGATTTCTTCAGAAACTTATTCAGGGTGCTTAGGGATAAAACATACTAAAAGTCCCGAACATACTAAAAGAGCCAGGGGGAGGAGGGGGGTCAAAGGTCAAATTTTTCAATTTTTCGCCAATATTAACTATATAATATATATATAACTTTTGTTCTACACACATTTTCAATATTCCCATCCGTTTTTTAACTACACGCTCCCGAAATGTAGAAAGTATTGTTTAGGTTTAGGATATAGTGCAATCTTTGTATGGGGGTGGGGGGTGGCGCATTGCATAAGCTCACACACTCTACACCCGCCTTTTTGAGTCAGTGGAGTCAATCGTTAATCGAACTAATATTACAATATGTGATGAGATTTCTCTCTTGTAAAAATATAAAGAAAGGTGGACTCATATTTACGCAGGCTTGTCTACTATACAAAGATCTTTCATTTTTGAAAACTTAAAATAACGCTTTCGAGCCAAAACCACTGAACCGATTTTGATGAAAATTGGTACAGAGTTGGAATAGATTTTGGGGAAGAATATAGGCTACCTTTTACCGTTGGAAATACTACAAAACTGTTGACACGGACGGAGCCGCGACACGGAAAGCTAGCAAAATTATAAATTTAAAGTGTGTTTGATACGGTTTTATTTTTGGAATTCTTTCACACTGAAAATAAGCAAGGGATCAAAATGCATTTTTGCACAGAGATAGATCTACAGCCGAAGAGAGGTATAAACTACATTTACCACGGGAAAATATCTTATTCCCACGGGAAAAGTCGAAGAACGGCCGACAACTAGTTCAGTTAAACTAACATAGTAAATAAATAAGAAGGCTCAAAGTCACCCAAAGAGCGATGGAGAGGGCTATGCTTGGAGTTTCCTTGCGTGATCGAATCAGGAATGATGAGATCCGCAGGCGAACCAGAGTCACCGACATAGCCCGTAAAATCGCTAAACTTAAGCGGCAATGGGCTAGGCACATTGCGTGTAGAACCGACGGCCGTTGAGGCAGAAACGTTCTTGACTGGCGGCCGCGCGCCGGAAGACGTAGTGTGGGCAGGCTCCCCACGAGGTGGACCGACGTTCTGGTGATGGTCGCGGGAAGCCGTTGGATGCGGGCCTAGCCAAGCAGGACCGATAAATTTGGAGATCCTTGGGAGGCCTTTGTCCAGCAGTGGACGTCTACAGGCTGAGATGATGATGATCACTACATAGTATAAAACAAAGTAGTTTTCTCTGTCCCTATATCCCTTTGTATGCTTAAATCTTTAAAACTACGCAACGGATTTTGATGTGGTTTTTTTTAATAGATAGAGTGATTCAAGAGGAAGGTTTATATGTATAATACATGCATAATATACTTAAGGATAACCCACAATAACCATTTTCCCGTGCGGAGCCGGGGCGGGTCGCTAGTGAGTAAATAAATTACCTATGAGACAGTTGTTGAGGGGAGTCTTTCTTGACAACCACCACGTTGACGCTGACATTCTCCGGAAGACGGACGGGCGCCCTGAAGTGTCTAGCGAGAGCGACCAGCAAGTGCAGAATGGATACAACGTTCTTAGAATGCACCGCATCCACGTTCCACTTCTGCACAGGCTTCGAAGACCCATACAGCACCTGGCCAAATTAAAATAAATTGGAATACAGAAGACTATTAATAGTAAAAGTTTATAATTAAATAAACTAAACAAAGAATACTGACTAAGTGACATGTGATGTGATTCAGCTTGTGATGTCATAAAGGATTTGGGAAAAACCTTTGACTTCAGGAAACGTGGAAAAGCAAATATTAATGTATTTTCAACTTTCGACTAAAACATTGATGGGAAATACAAAAATTTGATTTAACATACCTATCTTGATATAATTTTTAAACCATTATCAGATTACGAAAAATAACAAATATTTATATTAAAAATAATACTAGCCTTTTCTGTTATTATTTATTTATTATAGCCTTTTTAGAATTTCGTGATTTTACAGTACATCACAAACTTTTGTGTGTCTATAGACATAGGCCTCCTCCATCTGCCACAATCACCTAATAAAAAATACATTGTCAAATTCTACTTACTCTATTGACTGCTCTTAAAACCACAGCGAGCTTCTGTCTCTGGCCTTCTTCAGACTGAGTCACCTCTGGTACGTCCAGTTTGGTCTCCGTCAACTTTTCTAACAGCTTCTGTAAGACCTGCCCATCGTAAAGATCCTCAGTGATGTCTTTTACGATGATCCTCTGATTCGCAAGCTCATCGTTGATCCAGTCAATCAGGACTTCGATGAGCTCTCGGACTCTCGGGTCCTCAAGGGATCGGGGCTCGATCATGGCCCTCTCTTCATTATCCACTGCAAGGAGCATGATAATATTTAATGAACTTTGAATAAATACTTTAAGTATAAAAAGAATTTTAATTTTTTAAATAATGTTTTAAAAAGCTTAGCTAATAATTAAAATATATACATATTTATAAACTTCTCTGGTCTTATTAGGTTGATTATCCAATGTTGATGTTTAAATCAGAGAGTCAACTTCATTCTATAAACTATATATCCAAATTACACAAGAAAATATTACTTACATAAAGCATACTCCTCAGGAGGTATATCTGGTACAGTAGGGCTACCGGGCGAGTCAATGGCATGTTTCCCCTCAGCTTGCACTTCTTGGACTGTAAGTACATAAATTACACTTTAAAATAGCTTCTGGTCACATAAACCAACAACCTATGGCACTAACTACTGCTTTTGTTACACATGTAACCCAGTTACACCCACACTGAATAAGAGTAAGCAAATGGTTGGGAAAAACGTCTGTTTTTGATACTGACCTTCTTTGACACGTTTCCTGCGGCCTATAGTACCCAGTTTATCCCAAAATGACTCTTCTTTATCATCCTTTCGGACTGGACTTCGAGGGGACTTCGGGCGTAATATGGTGTTTATATCTTCTTGTTTATTCGGGCGTGGCGAAGTCATTTTGGCTTTGTTCGAACAAGCAAAATGAAACTCAAATGAGTCAGTTCAAAACAAGACTCATATTATGCTGAAAAATATCAAATTGTTTCAGAAATGTTGAGGAAAATGGGTAAAACAAATTCTCTATTTTTATCTTCAAGTCAATATGACGTCATTTTTTTTATTCTTTTTGACTCACTCATTTATTCTAGGTAGGCAGGGATTAAACGCCATACAGCCTAGTCTTCAGATTGCCTATTATATTATCTGTGCCTGTGATAAGTAAGACAAACCCATTAGTCTTTAAATAAAATATGTACAGCAAAGGTACAAGCCCCTCAGTGGGGCTATCATGTCCTGATAAAGCAAGGTTCTAAAAGGGCGATACAAGGGTTGCATAACCAATAAAAAAAACTACAGATTTTTATTTGCTATTTTGTTTGTTTACCAAACACTTATTCCTTAACTTAATAATACAGACCTTAAACTAGAATATTGGCATCTAAATGGATTCAGTCTATACAAAATGTTACCTTACCCCATATATTCACTTTGTCAAGTTTTATGAACCCTACAATTCACTTTGCTCTTAGAGCTAGCAAAACTATTCCACTTTTACGAGCAAAGCTTACTCCACTGAGGGCCTCGCTCGCTTTCGCCGCTAAATATCAAACCGTTCAAATGCCAACGCTTTCCCTTCTTCTTCATACTCTTCCTTTGTCATACAGAAGGAATAGAAATCGGGGTCTCTAAAAATCATTTTGCCTCCTTCCCAAGCATATGTTACTGGATTATCTGCTAAAGTAACATTAACATCATAATGATCAAGTGCTAAACATCGCACTTCCTTGAAAACTCTATCCCTGAATCCTGGGAATAATGTACTACCTCCAAACAAAATTATGTTTTCCAGTAGATTCTCAACATTGTCTTCAGGACAGGAGTTTATAGAATGCATTATAGCTTCAGGAATCCCCATTTGAGGAATGCCAACATCGGAAGGGTGGATGAGAAGTTCAGGTATAGAAAAGCGTTCGTTATTCAACCGTAATGTTTGCTGCTCTAATTCTTCATCTGGTTTAAGGACATCACGCAAGAAACCGCGACGGATTGTTGTGTAGTCTGGGAGAACATAATCACGGACTATTGTGTTTGCAGATCCTGTAACAAGGGACATTAAATTATATTTACAGGAAAAGTCCTCTTTAGAGCTGTTTCTAAGTATTTAATATTAATAATTAAAATTACAGGAATGTATAGCAAAAAATTTGCTGTACATAGGTACATACTGTATTTAGTTTAGTTTATAGCATACCTTTTTTCTTAGCAATTTCCATATCAGCCATAAAATTCTGAGACATAAAACACGAATCCTCTTTAACTTGATTAATTACATAGGTCTCATCCATAACATTTAGTTGCCTGTATGACAGTATCTCTTTCAAATGGTTGGTCAACACTTTCCCTCCAACATCTATTCTTCTAATACCTTCACGGTACTTCTTTCCCTTGATATACGGCACAATGTATGTGTAACTGTAACCACAGTCAACAACAACTGTACACTCATTATTATGAGTCTTCCTGTAGTTGTATTCAGCCAAATCTGTCGCATTAATACGCAGTAGGGACTGACATTCGTATTCCTCAAAGAAAATCTCTGTCATGGCTTCTTGTATTGAAGAGAAATTGAAAAGTGGTTCGGTGATGATAAGCGGGGTATCATTGAAGTTTACCGGACAACATTCCTTACTGAACATGTAGTCCCAGATGGTCTTCTGTGTATCCCAGTTGATGAGGAACCCTTTTTGGAACGGCAGAATGTAAAATAAGCCGGAAGCGTCGCGACATTCGTCAATCTGTGACCCGATGAATGGTCTACGTCTTTCGGACTTCGCTTTCATGATGCAGTTAGGAACCACTTTTGGTTCCATAGAGGAGAAACCCACCTTCGCCGTGTAGGCTCCATTGTCGAGGATATAACAAGATGTTTCAGTCATTTTCGTTTACTAATTTGCAGGTTACCGGTGGTCAGAAAATGGGGGCATAATACCGTTGAATTTCACCAAATATTGAAAAGCCTGTGAGTGAAACAGCACGCTTCAAAGATGTTTTCACCAAACAAAAATTGATTTACCAAACAATACGTAAAATTTTTTAATAGCAACCAACACCTCTTATATGTTCTGTGAACCAACAGCACAACCGTGGCACAACCACACACACGGAACACACACTATTACTTGACCACACACCAAAGAGAAAAAATAATTAATTTTTTTTTTTTTTTAATTCGTTTGTTCTTTCGAACAGGCTAAGGTCAATGACCATGCTGCCTAGTCTTCAGTTGCAAATCTTTACTTAGTAGATTATAAATCCAGGGTATGTCTTCAATATTGTTAATTCTTTTCTTGCTTGAGCTTGAGTGAGAATCCAAAATGTACTTCTTCAGTTTTGTATGTCTTGAGTAAACATCCAAGGTATACGTCTTCAGTAGAGTAGAGTAATTATATTCTTGAGAATAGTCCAGTCCAGGGTATTCGTCCGTCATCAAAATTATGATAAATTCTTAAGTGAAAATCCAGGTTATGCGTCTTAAGTTTACGTTACATAATCTCTTTCGAGATTATGTCTTCCACGTCCAATAATGTATCGTTGTATCCGATTTCTATTCAATTCGTCCGGGTCGTCCATAGACCACACGAGTCCATAGACGTCTTTTTTTTTTTTAAATAACGTCCACTGTCGTTCAATTTATTGGTTACCATTATTTATTTACATATCCTAACCTATAAAACTATACATACAAAACAAAACAAGAGTGAAATTTAAATTTCCCCAACAGTACTAATTACATATTTGTACAAAGGTATAAAAGCAGAACTGTTTATCAAAAGTTCCGGAACAGATCGCGGGACCAGATCAGCATGCCCATAAATTTCAATTAGTTCATCCATCAACACAAGGCGCTGAATGCCAAAAGATGAACAATCAAAGATGATGTGGGAAATTGTATCTTCATGCAAGTTACAATGAGAGCACAAAGGACTGTTTACCATTTTCAAACGATGAAGATGAAAATTGAGCCTACAATGGCCAAAACGAAGGCGAAGAATAGTAGAGTAGAATTTCCTATTAAAGTAGGTATGACTTTTACAAAACCAAGGTAGACTATTAACTGGCACGTTAAATGGAGCATACCATAAACCCTTGTTTTCTATTTGAACAGCGTAGTTCCAATGATTTATCCACTTCTGACACATTCTTTTTTTCAAACTGTAAATTATATCAGAAAAAGGCAGATGGAAGTCAAACTTATTATTAGGAGCTGTGGCTGTAGAGGTATTTATAGCTTTAGCTAGATAGTCGGCCCGTTCATTACCAAGAACACCTTTATGGGACGGGACCCACATAAAACTTACTGTGATATTTTCAACAGACAAATCATACCATACTTCTTTAATAGAATAAATCAAATAATTAGTGTTAGCGTGCAATTTATTGTTTTGGAGATTTTTAAGTACACTCATACTATCACTTACTATAAGCCAGTTCAAATATCCCTGATTTTGGTGTTTTATGTGCTTCAAAGCAGCTAAAATAGCCAGAGCTTCTGCAGTGAATACACTGGCTCTTTCATCCACTTTGAAGCCCATACCCTTGTTTAGAAAACTATCAAAAAAAGCAAAGGAAACACTGTGTTCATTTTTAGATCCATCAGTGTAGAGAAAACGAGTATTAGACCATTCAGCCAATTTAGCATATACCTCCTCTTTACAAGAAAGCTCACTATCTATAATAATTTGTATTGCAGGAAATTTACTTTGGAAGCAACCATCATAACATGGCAGAACTGATGATGAGGAATTGTAGATATGAGCAGTTTGAAGAAATTGAAGAGACTGAACAAACCCTTGAGCAATAAACATGGATTTCTGTGACAAAAAAGGAAGTGAAGATGAAATATTTGAAAGAAGTTTGTTTTGAGGCATGGAGAAAAGTTTTAAAATAAACCGTTCTTTTAGGTAAGCAAATCTGATAGAAATTGGAGGAAGATTACATTCAACTTGCATGACATTAATTGGAGTACTTTTAAATGCACCTGTGATCAAGCGCATACTTTTATTCTGAATTTTGTCCAATATATCAACAAGTTTATTATCAGCAGCAAAACAGTAAAAACCATATTCAAAATGACTTCTGATTAAAGACTTGTATAACATTAATAAAATTTTTGGATCAGCTCCCCAATAAGTGGATGCTAGAGATTTCAGGACATTAAAGGCTTTGTTTGCTCTCACAGTTAAATTGTCAATGTACCTTCTCCAGGAAAGATTATGAGTGAAGACTACTCCTAAAAACTTAACTTCATTTGAATTAGGAATAACAGTATTGTTATAAAAGACATCAGGTCTTAAGGGAGTATTCTTTCCAAAAACAATTAATTTAGATTTTAAAGGGTTAACATCAAGATTTAAGTAAGAAAAGTATTGAAACAAATTATTTAGGGCAGAATTAATCTGGCCCACTAGAATATTTAAATTTTCTCCTGACGCATAGACAACAAGATCATCAGCAAATTGTAAATTTTTAACCTGAGAACCTAAAATTAAATTTAAGCGGCGTATATACAAAATGAAAATTAAGGGTGACAAAATACCACCCTGACATACTCCAACAGATGCAAGCCTAGGCCCATACAAGCTACCATTATATTTAACATAAACCTTTCTTTCAGTCAAAAATTTACTAATCCAGTCAACCAGTTTCTGTGGAATACCCACAGAAAGTAGTTCAGTGGAAAGTATATCTACATTTACGCTATTAAAAGCACCTGCAACATCAAAAAATACAGAAACTAAAGAATTACGATGAACAAGAGTCTGCTGAATGTCAAGTTGCAACTGACAAATACTTTCCCTAGCAGAGCGACCTCTTCGAAAGCCAAATTGATTAGCAGGTAAGATGTTATTTTTTTCCACAAAAAACTCTAACCTTTGCTTTAGAAGTTGTTCAAAGATTTTACCAACACAAGATGTAAGTGCAATAGGACGGTAGGAGTCTTTGTCCAATCTAGATTTGCCAGGTTTCAGGATAGGCACTAAACAATCTGTTTTCCAACATGGAGGAATTTCATTGTTTTCCCAGAGATAATTTAAAACAGTCAAAAAGGTTTTTAATGATTTCTTATTAAGATTTTTAAACATTTTGTAAGGAATACCATCTAAGCCAAAAGCACTATCCTTCCTAGACAAGACAGCAGATTCAAGTTCTTGGTAACTAAAAGGTTGTAATAAGAAATTATTATTAGAATTAAAATCCAAGTTATTTGAGGAAGAATTATTACTTGGTACATAGTCTGGTGTATATTTATTAAGAAATTCTTGGACCCAACTATCATTATTACTACTACTTGAAACAAAAGTTCTATTAAATTTTTTCATATAATTCCAGATCACTGGAAGTGGTGTGCAACGATGGAAAGTATTCGACAATGATATCCAACTATTTTTCCTCTCCATTTTTAAGGTAAGCTTCTTTAAGGCTTGTAGTCTTTTAAATTCTAAAAAAGATGTTTCAGAGGGATTGTTTTTAAAATGAATGTAAGCTAATTTAGATTTTTTAACTGCTTCTGAACATTTATCATTCCACCAAGGGAGAGAAGGCCTTCTGCCTGCCCCTCTGTTGATGGATGATACATTATTAGAAGTATTCGATTTGGAAGGAATGGATGATTCAACAGCACTTAATAAAATTTTACAAAAGATGGAATAAGCCTCTAAAGGAGGATAAGATCGAATAGAGAAATCTGACAAAAGATTTTCAACTTTATTTTGATACATTTTCCAATCTACTAAACGAAAGTTTTGGTAGGTTGGCACATGTGTCGAATTCGCCCTACTAGAACTGCAATTTAAAGATATATTCAATTTTACAGGAAGATGATAGCTGCCAAGAGGGTCATTGTGAATAGACCATTCACAGGAAAGAGCTAAAGTAGGACTCACTATAGACAAATCTAAAGCATTTGGACGCCAACTCAGTGACCCAACAGTGGTTGGATGGCCATCATTAAGAAGAACCAAGTTATTGTCATCAATGACTTCCAATACATCCCTACCACGAGGAGATGTAGAGTGACATCCCCAAGTAGTGTGGTGCGCATTGAAATCACCAGCAAAAATCATAGGAGCAGGAATGGATTTTATTAATGCATCAAATTTTCTTTTATTAAATGAGGGATCACAGTTAGTGGGACAATAACAACTAACAATACTTATCTCCTGAGTGCCTATTGTAACACGAACACAAACATTTTGCAATGAGTTATCAAAAGTTGTGTTAATCCTAGTATAAGGTATACTGTTATGTATTAAAATTGCTACACCATTGTGTTTATTTCCAGTATCGTTTCTTTCTATATAGTAACCACGAATATTAAACTGTTGATTGGGTCTCAACCAGGTTTCTGATATGACTGCAACATGAATGTTACAATCATAAAGAAAACTGGTTAAGACTTGCCTATTGCTAATTAAACTTTGTGCGTTCCATTGAACTATATTTAAACTATCCATTTTAACTGTTTTTGGGAATTGTCTTATTGTTAAAGGTGGAAACTAGAACTTCCATTATAGAGTCAGAATTAATTGGGTCATTTTTGTTATTTTTGTTAGTAATAACTTTCATTATTGTTTCTACTAAAAGATTCATAAAAACTTTAGATTTTGACAAATTAGAGATTTGCGTTTCAATGGTTTTAGCAGCTAACTGGGGAAATGAAGTTTCATTAAATAAATCGGAGTATTGAGCAGCTCTCGATTTAACTTTGCTTTCCTCTATTTTTTGTTTCTTTATAGGACATAAGTTCGAAATGGCGATGTGATTGCCACCACAATTCGCACATTTGGCATCAGTTGACGAGACTTGGCAAGTATTGAATCCATGGTTACCTGTGCAAATAGAACAGACCTCTGCGTTACGACAAAACTTAGCTATATGCCCAAACCTAAGGCATCGTAGACACTGTTTGACGGGTGGTATATACATTTTTACTTCGTGTCTCCAGTTGTCCAAATAGACCTATTCGGGCAGCTGAGTAGAGGCAAAGGTAACTGCAACTGTCTGGGTAGGCTGATATGTAATTGCGCCACTAGCATTTCGGACGCGTCGCATGAACCGCCGAACTTGTATGACATTCCTGCTACTACCAATCAAGGCACAAATCTTTTGATTTGAGAGCTCAAGGGGGACCGATGTAAGAACTCCAGTCACCTCCGTGTCACCAGCTGGTATTGATGCCTTCAGGGAAAGTTCTTTTAAAAGTTTGCTGTTTTGTATGAAGACATTTGCGTTGTTAGATAGGTCAAACGTAATCCCAACTTTAAATTTGTTTATTGATCTCAAGTGCATCACACCCGAGATACAATAGTTGCGTAAAGCTTTGGACAAGGCTAGGCGATCTTTGTCTGAAAAAGTTTTGTTATCTTCGACGTGGGACAAAAAGACGATGTACTCACTTTTGCTGCAATTTTCAGGGTACTTCCTTGAGTATCCCGGTACCTTATACAAATTGTAGCGGTTCCTTTCATCTTCAAAATCATTAGACTGCACTACTTCCTTTCTCTTGGGTTCGGTTTCCAGCGTAGACTCCGCATCAGAGGCCGAAGATTCAGATTGTGGGAGATCTGATTCCGAAGGTTTCCGACCCAGGGGGGACCGGTCCCTCACTTCGGAGCTTGCCTCCGAAGACTTATGTTTTTTCCTACTCCTCCCCATTATGGGGAAGAGGAAAACGAAGAAACTATATACAGTACTTACAGTAAGTCTAAAATATACAAAATCAACAATAATAAACCTATCTTATATATTTTACAATAATTTTAAAAATTTTAAATCTCTATTCGCGCCTTTTGGTTTCGAAGGTTCCCGCCGAAAAAAAACAAAAAAAACAAAAAAAAACAAAAATAATTAATTACAACAAACATTTTTTTTTTTTTTCTGGTCTGGAATGTCTGGATCCAAATCCTTTCAGCCGTACGTACCTATTCATTCTTAAGCCCGCTCTACACACTCCAGTTTTGTCGAGAGGCCAAACTTTTGTCGAAACACGAGACAATTGGCGTTCACACGAGACAGCTACTCCACATTCTCCATTCGCTCAGTTGACAATAGGCGCTCGTACGGGGTGGGCGTCATGTGCCGCTACTGTAATATTCGCTGCAGCGTATTATAACTATCCAGATACGAATGCAAATCGGTGGTTACAACGAATGACTAAATATTTCTTATGAGGAAACTGAGAATCTCTTAGTTTTGAGATGAATTTTATGTAAATAACCAAATTGATGTATATAACTATTAATTTAAAAAAATCTGTTTAAGGCTCTTTAATCATATTATACCTATTTAATTATTTTTCTCCATGTTAAACTAAGAAAGAGTACATAACAAGCATACATCTGTACCTACTCACAACTTTCGCGTTAATAATATTAGTAGGATTATTATTACATAACTATTTAGACATCCCTCAATGAAAAGTACCAATTAAAAGACGCTGGAAAAAGTGTAGCAGAACGGTAAAATAATTAAATAACGTGCGCTCACTTCGGCGACTATTAGCCAACTGGCACGAGAAGCATCGAGAATCTGGAGCGATAGTTTTGCCTATACACAAAACATGACAAAACTCCTTTGATGTACCGACACGGAACGGATAGACGGCCAATATACACGAGACATCTCCAATATAGGCCAATACTCCCTCTACACTCTCGTATTGGCCATGTCTCGTCTAGTTTTGTCGAGTGTGTAGTGCGGGCTTTATATTTATTTATTTTTTTTTTTAATTTTTCTGGCCTGGATCAAAGTCCTTTCAGTCGTATTCATTATAATAGTTCATTCATATCAATCAATCAGTGTGGCCAACACTCGAATACGATGTCCGAACGGAAATCAAACCAAAACTGCCAAAACTTTTCGGATTTCAGGCTTCATTCAGGTTCAGAAATTCTTAGGCGTTGTCCTAATAGAACGCGACTACGCGACCATCGCAAGTTCGCGCGAACGCGCGATTGTCAAATGTATGAAGAAATCGTTCAATCGCGCGATCGTCTATTAGGACACATAATATTCGACTTCAATATGTTTGATCGCGCGTTCGTACGAGTAAAGTTCGCGCGAATCGCGTAATCGCGTTCTATTAGGACAACGCCTTAGGATCTGCGGCTTACAATAAGTACCTGAAACATTCCGCATTTTCATTGAAAAAATCCGTATAAATTCCGTATATTTACCAGTTTGAATGAAATTCTGTATGAAATCCATATAAAAATTAAAGTCTGATTCTTAATATTTTTTAAGTAATAATTAATTAATTAAGTAATTCAAAACATTTCCCTAAAAGTTAGGTGGTAGGTATTCATATTAAAAAATATTATTATTATTATAGCTCCGTACCGATCCAATCCGACCCGACAGATAGAAACTTTAGATGATTACTTACTAATAATATATAAGAATAATGCTCTGTCTGTGCTGTAAATTCGTATAAATATCCGTAAACATCATCTTCGAAAATCCGTACCAATACGGACAAATCCGTATATATGGCAACACTGCAAGCAATTGCTTGCAGCATAGCATCGCAAACATTGAGCGCACTGAGCGCATATTGAGCGTCATTCTGCGCAACACGTGTAGTTTTTGTGGTCGTATCGTCGATCGAACGAAACGGTAGTCGCTAAACTGTGTAAAAAAAATGCCTTATTGTGCCATTCTTGAGTGCAAAAATGACAGTCGGACAAAAAACCTAAAACGAAACGGAGTATCATATCATCGGTAAGTAATATTGTATTTTGACGAATTACTTTGATCGTTAGATACTAAAACCAACCGTATTCCAAGGGCATAAAGTAAAATTTTCAATGTAGTTTTAAGTTACTCAAATAGTGTTGTAGTTGTGTAGTTCATTGCATTCAGTGTTTATCGATATGAAAGTACCTACCCAAAAATGTACGCGAACGCCGTGCCACACTGAACTTTCACCAGAGAGGTTGGAAAGCCGCGCTTTTGTAGGTAGTAAATTCGTTATTCTGAGACTTTCAATTTGTACTGAAGCACACCACACGTCGCTACAATATATATTTCTGTGACGTCACCAACATACGTCGACCAGCGGTAGACCGTAAGTAGACGCAGTAAGGGTGAAAATATAGATTTCAATACAGCTACTGTGTATGGTGGCGGGTTGGCGAGCTTTTTAAAATTCAAAAAGTGTTTATTCGAAGTAAGATTTTACATATCACTTTTCGACGTCGAGGCGAGCTATAAGTTATAGCTGGGCATATTAATATAAACTAGCTTTTCGCCGCGGCTCCGCTCGCGTTAACAGTTTTTCCCGTGGGAATGAATAATTTCCCCACGGGATAAGGTAGCCAATTTTCTTTTGTAAGGTCAATTCTATCTTTGTGCTAAGTTTCATCAAAATCGGTTCAGTAGTATCTGACGGAGCCTATTCAATGATTAGGAATATTTTAGGTTTATACCTTAGGCATAGAAGAAAATAATAGTACTAACCCCCTTAGGTTAAATTATTATTTTTAGTAAGGATCCTTATTTTTAGGGTTCCGTAGCCAAATAGCAAAAAACGGAATCCTTATGGATTCATCATGTCTGTCTGTCTGTACGTATGGCACAGCCTATTTTTTCCGAAACTAAGAACTATAGTGTTGAAACTTGGTAAGTAGATGTATTCTGCGAACCGCATTAAGATTTTCAAACAAAAGCAGAAAAAAATTGGGTATTCCCCCTTACTGAGAACTGAAACTCAAAAATGGTTTTTTCATTTTGTTATTTCTGACACTATGTTATTTAGCAAAAATTATCCTTGTGATAAAGCCTATTGATTTGTGTGATAAAACTACAGGGTATATTTTTTCTTGTTTAGCGGGTTCGATTCTCGGTTCAACCATGTAATTATTAAAAAATGTATGAATGCAATTTTAATAGTTTTTTAAATTAAAATAAACTCTTCTTTCAGTAAAATGTTCTTGTGTACTTTCGTGTATGCGTGTACGCCCTGTATTCCATTCGACAATAAATACTAAACACGTACCTATTATTTTTAGTTTTCCCAAAAATCCCTACGTAAAAGAGAAATGGATAGGTGCAACTGGAAGGCTAAATTGGATGCCAACAAAATTAAGCTGTATTTGTTCGGAGCATTTTGAGGAAGAAAGTATTTTAACATCTAATAAAGGATTTAGATATATAGCTGACGATGCAGTACCAACATTAAACATAATGTTGTATCAGGTATGTAGATGTCTAATTTGATATACCTATATTTATAGGTTATAAGTAACAGCTTATTTCAGGTATATAAAATGTACTTAAAGAATGTAAATAGTCTTTGGAGACACTTTTCATAAAATTTAATCTCGTTCTGTTTCTTATGTCACACACAGGCTCAGTACAAATACAAAGAGGCTGCTCCAAGTTTAATGGCAGGCCCAAGTAACATCGTCGGCAATGGTTCGCTGTCATCAGTTAAGGAAGAAAAATCATCGGATAAAGTTTTGGAAAGCAATCCACTAGCAAATATTCAAATTGAAGTGAAATGTGAATTAGAGACACAGCCTTGTGATATTACAGAGGCGAACACTATTGAAGCATCATCGAAAAAAACTGGAATTGAGCCACAAATGGAATGCGACATCACATTAAAAACCGAAAAGCTCCCTATTGAGTTTGTGTCTACGGAAAATTATGAACCAGTTAGTACACAATCAGGTACATCTGATCGAAAGATCGAAAACAGCACGCCGTGTAGTTCATGTAGTTCATTGCATTCAACAACAAAAAAAAAGAAACTTGATAGTATGTTACGCTGGGCAAGGAATACTATCAAAAAGAAGAATTTACAGATAAAACGTTTGCAGACTCAAAATCGAAGATTAAAACAAAAGATTGAAAGTATGGTGCAGCTTCTTAAACAATAAGAAGGAAACTATGACAAGTGAAATGTTAGCGATAATGTGAAGTATGCTTTACAAATGTTCTACGAGAGTGTGAATGCATCTTTTATAAAAATGTTTTTATATAGTTGCAACACTGTTGCTCGTCCCTTTTCGTCTCTAGCCTGCCATGATGTGACACAGCAAATTTTATTTCCAAGATATTGTGAGTAATTAATAATTAATAGACGATACAATGTCGATATTATAATGAAACAATAATACAGTGCCATTGTGAATTTCAACCAGTGTTTGTCTTTGCCACCCCCTACACTCGCACTCTGCTGACGTTACCCGCAATAGGTTATCGTCCCAGCGAGATTTTGGCACGTTGCGTGGTCAACGCATACGTGGACCTTATTGGAAGTCGAGGGGGTTGCTGGAACTATATAATCCACAACATTTCGAAGATCAGACAACACTGGTAATCTAAAACAATGGGCACCGAAAACGGGCAAGGGCCTCATGCCACGTTTTCATTTGACAAATTGGGTGACGTCAGTACTTATCTAAATTGGAAGTACTATATGCAACATTACCTCACTCTGGAAGGTTTGTGGGGATGCATAGAAGGCACAGATAAAGACGCGGCGCATGACAAGCGGGCGCTGGCTAAAATCTGTTTGTCCGTTCGGCCAACCTGCATTCAATATCTTCGCAATGCTGCAACGGCTAAGCAGGCCTGGACTAGTCTTCAGGAAATATACGAGGATAAGGGTCTCTTCCGTCGTGTGCTGCTGCTGAGGAAACTTCACAGAGCTAGCTACACAGACTATGGATCTATGGCTGAATATATTGAGGGTATATCAATGTTGGTGCAACAACTAGCTGATATTGGCAGAACCATTGAAGATAAGGAAGTCGCTGAACTGCTACTGAGTGGTCTACCACAGGAGTATGATGTGGTTGTATCCAGCCTTGAATCGGCCAACATAGCTGAAAATCTCACAAGCGAGACCGTCCGAGCCAGACTCCTTCAAGAGGACTACAGAAGGAATAACAATGATAGGACAGCCGCCAGTATGAACACAGCTTTTGTTACTAAGAATACGAAGAAGGCAGTGATATGTCGGTATTGTCAGAAGGCAGGCCACATAAAGAACAAGTGTTTTAAACTTAAAAACGATTTAAGAAGCAAGCAAAAGGAGCAAGCGGTTTTGATGTCAGCTGCCCTAGCTGCCTACACGTCAGATGACATTATTGTGGACTCAGGATGTACTAACCATATGATGAAACGCGAAGACTGGTTTGTACTTTTGGATAATAAACATTCTAGTACTGTAACTGTAGCTAATAATGAGACATTGCAATGTAAAGGTCTCGGGTCTGTTCAAGTAATGTTAAATGATAATAAAAATCATATTATTACTATAGAAAATGTGATGTATGTCCCAAGGTTGTCCACGAATTTGTTATCCGTCAGTAGGTTGGTGCAAAAAGGTTATAAAGTTGTCTTTGATCAAAATGTGTGTCACATTCAAGATGGTAAGGGCTGTAGCATTATTACTGCTACAAATAGGGGTGGTGTTTTTATTTTGGACTGCGTGGCTATTGCTAGACTTGTTCCACAGATTCAAGATGCCGTATCCTGTGCTGCTCAAGGCACACTCTCAATGTCCGCTGCCTCATCGGTTGCTGTATCTGAGGAGCAACAACGTGCACGTGCTGCTACCTCTGTCTCAACGGAGACCTGGCATCGAAGGCTAGGACATCTAAGTGAAAAAGGTATGTGTGAATTATCTAAACTTACTGGCTTAGATATCTGCAGGCAGGGCACCCATTTAGGGGATTGTGAGGCATGTATTAAGGGGAAGCAAGTCGTTGCAAGTTTTCCAAAGGGAGAATCGTATAGGGCGAAGCAGCCACTTGAGTTAGTCCACTCCGACGTTTGCGGGCCTATAGAAGAGAGAACTTGGGGAGGTTCTCGTTATTTTGTGACATTTACGGATGATTTTACTCGTAAGACGTTTGGATTTTTACTTAAAACTAAGAACGAAGTAATGTCACGTTTTATTGAATTTAAAAATTTGATTGAAAAACAGACTGGCCTACCAATTAAGTGCCTCAGAAGTGACGGCGGTGGCGAGTACTGTAGTAATATATTTAAAAAATATATATATATTTAACTGATCATGGAATTGCTGAGCGTTTAAACAGGACGTTGGTGGTAAAGGCGCGCTGTAAGCTAGCTAATGCTGGCTTGGGCGTGCGTTTTTGGGGAGAAGCTGTAATGACAGCAATATATTTAAAAAATAGGTCCCCTACTATTGCAGTGTCCGGCTAGCTAATGCTGGCTTGGGCGTGCGTTTTTGGGGAGGAGCTGTAATGACAGCAATATATTTAAAAATGGGTCCCCTACTATCGCAGTGTCCGGCGCAACACCTGAGGAAAAATGGACAGGTTTCAAGGTCGACCTAAGCCATTTAAGGGTGTTTGGGTGTAAAGCCTTTACACATATACCAGATTGTAACCAGCGTAAATTTGATGTAAAATCAAGGGAATTGATATTCATCGGTTACTGTGAGCAGTCCAAAGGGACTTATTGATCCTCAGAATCCAATGAAAGTTATTCATTCTAGATCAGTACATTTTATTGAAAATGAGGAGAATTTTATACAATTTAAATTCAAATATTTTATTGAATGAAAATATACAATTATTAAATAATAATGACCAAGTAATAATTTCTGACAATAATATTTCTAATTTAAGTCCAAGTCCCTGTGATAATAGTAATAATGGAGAGGTCAGAATATTAATCTTATTCCTGATTTTCAGATTTCAGAGGTGGATCCCTGCCATGGGACTGAGGCCCCCAGTGGTCAGGCTGCATCCCCAGTTGCTGAATCTTTTGGAGAGGGCACCAATGTGAGCCCCATATGGGAGTCGCAGGCCAGCAGTCCTGCCTGTCCAGTCGTGTAGCGACAGTAAGGGCGTCGACGCGGTCGCGACCTGTCAGGAGTACAAGAGGTAACATGCCTACAAGGTATGGTGATTATGATTTTGACTTAAACTTCTTTGTGAATGGGGAATATGAGCCCCTGTTATATCGTGAGTGAGGCGATGGCATCACAGAGCAGAGAGGACTGGCAGTTAGCCATGGAGAGAGAGTATGCCGCTCTTATTGACAACAAGGTTTGGAAATTAGTAGACCGTCCCAAAGATGTTAATGTCGTTAAGTGTAAATGGGTTTATAAAGTCACAGATCAGAATTCGGGTAAGGATAGGTACAAGGCTCGTTTAGTTGCACGTGGGTTTTCACAACGAAAAGGTGAGAATTATAGTGACATTTTTTCTCCAGTCGTTAGACATTCTACCATGCGAATATTATTTGCACTGGCGAATGACCTTGACATGGACATAAATCACATTGATGTATGCTTTTCTTAATGCGAACCTTAATGAGCTATTTTTTATGGAACAACCCGAGGGATTTTGTAGAGATAAGACTAAAGTTTGCCTATTACTTAAAAGTTTGTACGGTCTAAAATAAGCTAGTAGAGTATGGAACCTTAAAGTACATGAATTGTTGACAAATAATGGCTTTATACAGAGTAAAGTGTGAACCGTGTGTTTATTTCGGTAGATCCGATAAAACTCTATCTATAATTGCTATAAATCTTGATGATTTTTACATCTTTAGCAACGATACTACTTGTATAGACAAGCTGATCAGTCTGCTAGAGAAAGATTTTAATGTAGAAAAACTTAGGTACCTATTTTATCTAACTGTTTAAGTATGAATGTAATACGTGATAGAGCTAAGGGTCTATTGAAATTAAATCAAGCGGAGTACATTAGAAGGCTACTAAAGTGTTTTGGTATGTCGGATTATAAAAGCATAATGTACACCTATGATGTTAAATTGTAAATTAGAAAAAACCGACTCTTGCCTAGATGATGATACTTACCAATATAGAGAACTGTTAGGTAGTTTGATGTATCTTTCAGTGTGCACTAGGCCGGACATTGCTTTTGTTTGCAGTCAGCTGAGTCAGTTTAATCATGCTTACCTATGGTAGAGATCATTGGTTAGCCGCCAAGCGTGTACAGTCACGAGTAATAAGATAGAAACATCCTTAAGCTTCAAATTCATGTTGTCAATATTAAGTCGCAAAAATATGTATGCTGAAATGTGTCCCATAATTACGGGAACGCTAAGTTGTGTCAAAATAAACTACACATTTTCATCAAAATAATATAAACAACAGATAATCAAAAAGTAATATTCACTTTTAGTTTTATAATTATGTACCCATCAATCAAATCAAAAATATGCACACAGTACATCTTCAAAAATATGTACACAGAACAGCTTCAAAAATATGTATACAGCACACTTTCGAAATTATGTAAACATTAGGGCTAATTCAATTTCTTAATGTTTTAGCCCCAATGTTTACATAATTTCGAAACTGTATGGTATTTTTTTTTTTATTTATGGCTTCTGCTACTTTGCTGTATGGTATTGCACCCGCCGTTTAACAAATCTTGACACGATTAACGTTCGGATACACATTATCACGCTCTGTACACGCTCCTGCAATGTTTCTTTTTCAACAGAAAGGCAAAGGTATACAGTCATGCAACCTTAATCCGCAATGAACTGAACCATGGTCCAAGAAAACAAGGTCTTGCAAATAGAACACGTGACTGACACGAGTCTACGTCATTTCTAGGTGCGTGTAATAGACAAGGATGAACAGCGCAAAATGACGAATAATGATTATTGAAAAGTATCAAAAGTGACTTAAAAAATTTATTTGGTTTAAATTATATTATTATTTTGAAATTTTGTTATTTTAATCATAATAAGTAATTATTTGGTTCAAAGTTGTATGAGCTGTTTATTAATAATGATTGTTTGGTTCAGAATTAAAACACTGATTTTTAAGCTCTTGTTTTATTGAATAGAATATTCATTTATTTATTGCACAAGTATCACGCGTGTTTATTAAAAATTTACATCTCAAAATACATAATCTACATTTATAATCTCAAAATTAGGTATACACTTTTTGTGTCATTTTATTGTATACATAATAAAATTCATAAGAACCTATACAATTTCTATAATATGTAAACATGTTGTATACATATTATTGAAATTGTCATGGATACTTTATAATTCTATTGGAAGTGTAAACTTATTACAGATTTTGTTTCGTTTATATTACTGTGAAACTAATGTATACCTACTTTTGACACAGTTTGATGTACAGATAATTTAGAACAAGTAGTAGAACACATATTTTTTAAATGATAGAAGTGAAGATATTTTTAAAAATGTGACAATGTATATATATTATTGCTCGTGACTGTACTAAGATATTTGGCGGGAACATTAAATTATTCCTTATGTTTTTATAAGAGTAATGATTTAACTTTGTCTGCTTTCTGTGACGCAGATTGGGGTAATGAATGATCTAGTAGACCGTAAATGGTATACAGGTTTTGTTGTTAACTGGGCTTAAATACAATAAATGTTAAAGATTTGATAAGGAATGGTTTTGCTAAAGTTAAATATTTGTCAACAGAAGATATGATAGCGGACGTGCTCACTAAGCCATTGAGTAGAGTCAAGCATAATAAATGTATTGAGTGCATGAATATTATTATGACTAAGTAATTAATACAATCTATAATTATAATATTTTAATTTAATTCTTGGACTGATATTATATTCGAAATGTTGTGATACTAATTGATTTTTGTGAGATTGAATTTGTTATTCATGACATATTTTGTTCTGTTAAAAGAGTCAGAAATTATATTTTGTAGAGCTGTATAAATGTAGAGCTACAAGGTTTGTAAAGCATAAGGGGAAGTGTTAGCGATAATGTGAAGTATGCTTTACAAATGTTCTACGAGAGTGTGAATGCATCTTTTATAAAAATGTTTTTATATAGTTGCAACACTGTTGCTCGTCCCTTTTCGTCTCTAGCCTGCCATGATGTGACACAGCAAATTTTATTTCCAAGATATTGTGAGTAATTAATAATTAATAGACGATACAATGTCGATATTATAATGAAACAATAATACAGTGCCATTGTGAATTTCAACCAGTGTTTGTCTTTGCCACCCCCTACACTCGCACTCTGCTGACGTTACCCGCAATATGAAAGTCTTACATGCATGCATGTCTGGTAAATCGCAGTTGACTATCGACAAATTCTAATTGTTTTATCAATGGTGTCACATCACTAATTGAATAGCAGTATAGTAGATAAAAAATAGTTTGAGAAAACTATCCATGAAACCATTCTTTAAGTATACATGTAAATACATTCTTACCACTAATAAAGTGTACCTATAGGTATTCATACTTATATATCTTGTACCACGCTATACCTACAGATACGTGTAAAACCAAATAAAATGACAAACTAACTTTGAAAATAAATAAAGATTTAAATTGCAATTTACTTTATCCTATAACACCCTATAATGAGTTAAAAGTTATGTTTTGGCTTTGAAGAATAGCATCAATTTCGATCGGTCGAAAAGCGCCTTACTTTATAGTGAAGGCTCCCACCGGAACCTCGTTTAAAAAATTTACGTACCGCCAACTGACCTTTGATATGTGTTCTAGGGACCTTAAGCTACCTACCTAAAAATACTTGTTGCCACGAGCGAGCGTGGTAGGTTTCCATTCTAGCAGAGCTTCCTCAAATGCTCAAACCCAATATAGATGCCGAAAAAAAAACCGTGTGGGATATCAAATGAAAGGGCATCATGTCATGCATGAGTAGATTACAAATATATAACATGTTGCAATTTTCGAAAGTAGCGTTTCGAGCATATTATATAGGTAGGTACTTTGCATAGCTGTATAATATTCAAAACTTAGTTCTGTATTTCTATTTCAAATCCTGGATTTCTAAGTTTGCAGATGGCAACCCTATGCTAAATGCATGTCCTTCAAGCTACATAATATTAGCATTGTCAGAATGGAATTTTATAAGGGTTTCAAAGGGGACTCTGACAATGCTAATATTTACTACTCCCTTGGTAGTGTTGTAAGAAACCTAGTACCATTATAATTCCGTGTACCTAGCTATAGTTTGGGGAGGATTCTAGCTTGATGTTCAAGCCAGAATCTTCTCTATATCTATATGTATAATAAAACTGTATAGGTCGAAAAAAAAATCTTAAAATCGAGTCAGGGGGATATGTAAGAAGTGATAGGTATAGAACATATTATCCAGATTTTTTTAAAATTTTTTGGTTTTCCGTTTGTCTGTTTGCCGGTTTGTCTGTTTGTACGGGCTAATCTCCGAAACTTCTGGACCGATTTAAATGAAATTTTGTATGATGGTACCTTATTTATATCCCCGGTCAACATCTTAGATACTTTTTACCACGGGAAAATATTTGCAGACTTTGACTTTTTTTTGTCGGATTGTATGTACATGGTTATGATTGAAATGAATTTTAGGATAATTAGTTTATTAATTTGAATGTTTTTACACGCTTTATATTAGCTTCACTTGTAAGTAACTATGTATGTAAGAAAATCTTGGAATCTTAATTTGACCCACTTCCCGGTCTTCGATTAAGATTAAATTTTGCACACGCTCTGAGTTCTGATGACAATACATGACTAGCTAAGAAACGTCATTACAAATCCAATATGGCGGCCTCCCCATTATTGTATCTAAAAAAATCTTGGAATCTTATTTTGACCTACTTCCCGGTCTTCGATTAGGATGAAATTATGCACACGCTCTGAGTTATGATGACAATACATGACTAGATAAGAAACGTCATTACAAATCCAATATGGCGGCCTTCCCATTATTGTATCTAAAAAAACTTGGAATCTTAATTTGACCCACTTCCCGGTCTTCGATTAGGATGAAATTTTGCACACGCTCTGAGTTCTGATGACAATACATGACTAGCTAAGAAACGTCATTGCAAATCTAATATGGCGGCCTCCCTAAGATGGCGAACTGGCTGTTTGAAATCCACCCCCATGATATGGGTATCAAATGAAAGGGTTTGCTGTCAGGAATACGAAAAAAAAGTCACATGACTTAAATCTAATATGGCGGACGTCCAAGGTGGCGGACAGGAAGCGTGTTTTTTAGTTTTTTAAACTATGTATTATTATTATTTTATAATCCAATACTTCTGTATTTATAACCTCACCATTTTCTAGTGCCATCTGTTGAGCCGTTTTGTAACAAATATTTCTTTCCCTAATTTGCTACTTCCCATTTGAGTTCCCATTGCGATAGGATTGGGTGATAACGGCGCTTTTAGGCCACCTGTTCCTGTGGATATAAATTCCCTAAATAAATGATATTGTGCCCTGATTAACCCCATCCTTCCTGTGCGGAATAGGGTTTTCTGCGGACTTCCAGGGCCGATAATAAGTAATGATAATTAATTTCTAAGACATTTTATTTAAAACTTCCTATTAGGTGCCCATTAGCACAGATAATATACCTAATACTAGTTACCATTAGCATGAATTTAAATTGTTGTCCGTCATATTAGCAGAAAGTCAGTTCCTTTAGGTGTATAGAAAAGTAAAGCATTTTCATTCAGTACCTATATATATACTACCTACCTACCTATATTTTTTTAATTTTGCCTGGCCGAAATTGTTACCTTAGCAATAAGGCCGTCTTTTATACACTTGTGTAGTATTAAATTGTTTTTTTTTATTTAGTGTGCAATGAAGTACTTACCTATAGATTTTCAATTCTATAAATAGCCTGAGTCCTCACTGCCACGTCCGCGCCGCGCAGTTAACAGCCGAGGGGCTCAAGCCTACCCTTAATAATAAATAAATAATAATAATCAATAATAATGTGGGGACACTTCACACACGGCCATCTGACCCCAAACTAAGCAGAGCCTGTACTATGTGTGTCAGACAACTGATATAGGTACATACATATATAAATATACAACATCCAGACACAAGGCAAACACAAGTGCTCATCACACGAATGTTTGCCCTGGGCGGGATTCGAACCCGCGATCCTGTGCTTAGTGGGCAGGCGTACTACTACCAAATAGGCTACGGGTGTTCTGAACTGAACCAGTGTAAACAGGCCTTAGTCGACCACGCGAGCCAACTTCACACAAAACCTTTGAATTACTTCGCAGGTGTGTGCAGGTTTCCTCACGATATTATGTTTCACCGTCCATTAAAACTACCTTTAAGAGAAATTGAAAATATTTTTTACTTGCCGAGGCTAGATCCTGCGCCCGCCGAATGAATGGAAGGACCGAGACCAACCACTAGGTCACCGACGCGACGCTCTATACCGGACTCAGAATATCCTGAATTCAAGAATAGTTCATTTTGTATTTAATGGCAGAACTCTACCAAAGTTGAGTAAGATTTAACTGAAAACTCTTGTTTTCCTTAAACGCACGTAGTATGTTAATCCGGTTAAGTTAAAAAGGCGCTGCCACTCTGTTGTTGTTACTGAGAACTGAAACGTTCGTAGCAGACGGATTATATTTTGTTAAGGCGACGTGCTAGTGTAGAACCCACAAAACATTCATAAAAAAACATAAAATATACTATGTTATCAACTTCGCGGGTCGCATGTTCGAATTCCGCCCAGGGCAAACATTCGTGTGATGAGCACTTGTGTTTGCCTTGTGTCTGGTCTGGATGTTGTTTATTTATATATGTATGTATAATCAGCTGTCTGACACCCATAGTACAGGCTCTGCTCTGCCTAGTTTGGGGCCAGATGGCCGTGTGTGAGTGAGATGTCCCGAGTCCCGACGTATTTTTTTGTATCCAAATTTTCTGTTCAATAAACTAAAAAAAAAACTTTTTTTGTAAACGAATTGGGGATCGCAGTTGGAATTCAGAAAATCGGTTTATTTTCTCTCCGTGTATTTTTTATAATAAAAGTATCTCTACCAAGCATTTGCCTTTCATGGGTTCGATTTTAGTTACCGCTTCAAATTATACTTGGCCATACTTATTCAACGGAAAACCACAGTCAATATGTAATCAATATTGCTTGGAAAAAGTCCCGACAGGATTAAATTTTGACAAGCAATTTAGTGTATTTTTTCAAAACCACCAAATTCTTCTCTAAGACAAAAAAACTAAAAGAAAGTGGCGCCCTCATTTTAAACGATTTTTCCAACTAAAACAAAAAGACATCGCCTTAATAATCGAATGAAACTCAGCCTCGGTCCTTTATCGACGCGTTCATATCGGCTGCCGATTACAGACGTCCCCTTATCTTATCTACCTCATACCTGGACAGTCCCACTGCGTCTTTCACCAGATTCGCACCAAACAAGTGAACATACAGTTGAAACAAGTGAAGATCTAGGCATAGAGATGATAGGACCGGTGGCAAGGATCTCCAACCAGCTCGGGAGAAATGTCATGAGGAATTTCGTCAGGAATGGATCTGATGGTGGCGTACCTGGTGGGGTGAGTACCTAAGGGTTTTTGTTACGTAATAGGGAAAGATGGCCGATGATTTTCGATTTTTAACACGTTTTGAGGTATAGAAAGAAGTGGATGAGAGATTTTGATTTGTACTGACGTGGTTTTCGTCTAAAATTGGCATATTGTGGATATTTATAGCTAATTTTTATGTGTATTTTTCAATCATCTTTTTTTTTCATACACCGCTTCATAAACAACTTAGCGATCAATTAAAATTAAATAATGTTAAAGATGTGACGTGAAGGTATAGGAAATTCGGTGTACA
This sequence comes from Teleiodes luculella, assembly GCA_948473455.1. Taxonomy (NCBI): domain Eukaryota; kingdom Metazoa; phylum Arthropoda; class Insecta; order Lepidoptera; family Gelechiidae; genus Teleiodes; species Teleiodes luculella. The sequence continues at coordinate 3,724,495 of OX419608.1, forward strand.
ATAAATTACAGTACGAAATTTGTGACACCCAGGAAAAATATACAGAAACATAAATACTTTAAATTATTGATAGAGAAGTCAATAAGCAGCCTTATTGCTACGGTAGCAATATCTTCCAGGCAATCTCTATCAGGAATTCGCTGTATTGCAGTCCCTAAGTGCGTCATCATCACAGCTAGTTGCAAATAGTAGTTATTTTGGGCTTTTCATGAAGGATGTAGTTGGTACTTGGTAGGTAATTAGGTATAGGTATTAGGTATGCAAGTTTAATAATAATAATAATAAAAGGTATGTAAGCTTATGTGTTCTGGACGAATGACTATTTTATATTATCGGATTATCGGCACGTGTAAATCTATAAAGAAAACAGATTATTTTTATATTAAAAAATAAATAAATATTTCATTTTCGCTTATAAATAAATACTCTCGTTCCGATAAGAATATTAAATAACCGTACGAAAAATAATTAAGTAGGTATATGTAAATGTAAATATCCTAGATATTTATAATATTATAAACGCGAAAGTTTGTGAGGATTGATACTCTTTCACGCAAAAACTACTGAATGGATTTTAATTAAACTTTACATCAGTATAACACGTGGCTACCTTTTTCGAAAATCGTTCATTTCCACGGGAAAAACAGTAAACGCGGGCGGAGTCTCGGGGCGGAAAGCTAGTCTAAATATACAATTATGAAATAAAAGTAACAGCTAATATATGTCCCCACCGAGGGGCTCGAGCCTACCCTGATACCAGGGTGAATAGGCCTTAGTCGACCACGCTGGCCCAGTGCGGGTTGGTCAACTTCACTCACAACCTTTGAATTTCTTCGCAGGTTGCACACGTTCGGAAAGGGTCAGTACAGTACAAGTCGTTAGCAGCTCATATATCCGAGGACCTGAAGCCTACTCTGAAATCAGGGTGAATAGGCCTTAGTCGCTGGCTAAGTGCGGTTTGGTCAACTTCACACACAACCTTTGAATTACTTCGCAGGTGTGTGCAGGTTTCCTCACGATGTTTTCCTTCACCGTAAGAGCGTCGAATAAACGTACATATAAATTCGAAAATCGAAAACACATTGGTACATGCCGAGGTTTGAACCCGCGAACTTCGGAACGGAAGTCAACGGGCCTAGCCACTTGGCCACCGACGTAATACCGAAAAGTAATGCCGAAAAGATGTAATATGTATGCCTGTTTGTATACTATTAAAGAGATACCTCTATATAAGGTAATATAGGTATGTCGAGTCTTTCAAACTAATTAGTATACTCATGTTACTTTATGTTATGTAGGTACTTATGACTGTTTGTACTAAGGTGACCTAAGTACAGTAACCTAAGAATCTTTCTCAATATCTATCGCTATACCTAACATGTTTATAACATTATATTATACTTCTTTAATATAGGAAAATAAGTAATAGCTTAGCACCGTGTAGATGTCGTAGCCAAGTGGTTAAAATAGCCGTTCAATCAAACAGCTAGCCCTTTGACTGAACACCGCCATTCAATCACACGGCTGTACGTCGCTTAGCCGACTTGTTGACTGCAACGTTCAACACTACAGCTTGACGACGCTTAGCCAAATGGTTAAATGGCAAATTAACTAGGGTGACCATTAGTTTAGCATGTGATTTGAAAAAATAGGAAAACTTTTTGTAATTTCTTGGGAGATTTTTCTTGGATTAAGTTTAAGGACGGTTTAAGAGGTGACCAAAAGTTTGAACAAATTAGTAAACATGAAAAACAAATTAATAATCGTAATATTCTTTATTGTTGCATGTTGGGCAGAGCGATACAAAAATTTTAACAGCTTTTTTTGCTATATAAAACTGACTCTTAATATTATACACCATCTTGTCTCTGCCTCCATGTCCATAATCTTTATGAATAGTATTTAGCATGGTGAAATACTCTTTTCGGGGTACAATGCGTATCACAGGATCATCAGTACTCTTTCTTTTTAAAATAAGATATTCTTTACTGCCTGTTGTCATTAAATCGTATTTTGATCAGGGATCGTAACCGGTTTTTCATACACTTGTTAAATCACGCTAGTTCAAACCCTATCCGACTATAGCTCTAACTAAGATCACTAAGGGTAGGTTTAGTCCTGGGGGAACATAATATGCAAAGCAACCGGCAGCCCTGGCCTTCGCCTGCCGCAAAAACAATTACTTTAATAATTACAAAACCGATTGAAACCGGTTTCATTCCGTTCTTTATCAAAAACCGGGTAACCAGAATATTTTTGGTTTGTTTCATTAAGTTCCATCTATTGCTGGTTAATTGGGGAACGGAATTATATCTGTTTTTCGGACGATATTAACAAGGATTTCAAAACCGGTTTCGATCCCTGATTTTGATATCCAATAATAAGACATAGAAGTCCTGCATTCTGTGTTAGTCATAGACACCCTAGCGTTCTTTAATAACTTCAAATACCTTGGTGATACATTTCATAATCCTGTGATTTCTCTTCGTATAACTTTTAAAATTTTAATTCACTCTTATCACTCGTATGTGCCTCCATAATTTCTGGCTCTTCAACACTAGTAACGTACCTATATTTACTACTTTCTTTCCGAAAAATATCTTGAAACAATCAAACACACAGGTAAGTTGACGCCATATTGAAAACAAAACACACCTAGCGCCGTCGCGGTGGTAAGCTGAACTAATTCAATTAAAAGGCAATCAGCTGTAATGTTGAACGTTTTCAGCACCTCAAATATTCAATTAAGAAGCTAGACGTGTGATTGAATGGCGATGTTCAGTCAAAGGGCTAGCTGTTTGATTGAACGGCTATTTTAACCAGTTGGCTACGACATAGATACAAAAATACTGAAGATATGAAATTCTTCCTATTATTTAACGCATTCTACTTTAGGAAGTAGGGTATCTATGTTTTATTTAAGTTAACGTTATTTAAGAATTAACTATCCCTACGTAGCAATTGAGCATAATATACCTAATCCAATTGCAAGATATCTTAAAACATTTTATATTCATGTAATGTACGTATATGACATAGGTAGGTACTCGTATTTTTCCTTATTTCATGTTAAATGAGTAACAAACGTCCATCTGAGTACCAGACTTTTCCTTATTTCGTAAATAGTGAACAACAAAATATTCCATTAGCTAAAACCCCATAAAAATACATATAAACATAAACGAAGTGGTAAGCTATGTGTGGCTATCTACTCGTACAGGTTGTCATAAACACGCAAGGCTAGACTAGAGGTCACACAAGGGCATGGAGCTTTCGTTAAGACTAGACGACATAGTTTTTCAGCCTACATAGCTTTCTACTTTATTGGATTTCTTTTGAAGCTGGTTTTCCAACAGATATGTGCTGCTAGGAAGATGCCGATGCGCAAAGAAAAATTTAACTTCATTTTAGCCTGGCCTAATACTATTAAGCCTTATTATTAAGCCTTCATCCTTAGATGGTAGCCGGGACCAACGGCTTTACGTGCCTTCCGAAGCACGAAATCATCTTTATTTTCGGACAATCAGGCGATTCAGCCTGCATTCTGCAATGTCCAAACCAACTGGGGAAAGTCTCACATAGTTGCATTTGTTCAAAGAGTGCCCCATCAGGATCGAACTCGGAACCTCCGTAATGTAAGGCGAGCGTTTTTTCCACTCTGCCACGGAGGCTGGAAGAAGTACGACGGATCAAGCTTCACCGGACTTGGACTAAGTAGGAAAGAAAAATATCGCTCTAATTTTTGGGGTGAGAGGCAAATCTTATAAGTTGCTACAAGATTTGCCTCTGACAATCACAATTCAGAGATTGTTTCCTAGTCAATGCCTAAAATATACAATCTACAGACAGACAGTATTTCCTTTGAGTTATTCCACAGTCTCAGTTGTTTGTTCTCCAGTATTTACACACACGTCTTGTAAACGTAAGACTATAAACTTTAAACAAACCGTTTCCGTCTGCCTGTTCGCAACATTCAATTTAAATAAAGACTATATATATTTGCAACGCTGCGCTGTTTACGATACGACACGCATATTGCATTATGTTACGTATTCGGATAGGATAGATAGGGTATCTCGTTATGGCCAATATACTTTTTATTTCCCCACCGTGGGGCTCTGGCCTATCTTGAATCAGGGTCGAACCACGCTTCGATATATTTTATTTTATTTTTTTATTTCCCGTAGTCGTAAAAAGTATCTAACATGTTGACCGGGGATATAAGGTACCGCCATGCAAAATTTCATCGGTCCAACGGTTCCAGAGATTAGCGTGTACAAACAGACAGACAGACGGATAATGTTTTCAAATCTTGTATTTTTGTGTTCAGCTACACTCCCTTTATCACCTACAATCAGTTTTTTGAAAAACAAACCAATGTACCTACTGACACGCCGATTCTTCTTCAGTTTTAATATAGTATAGATTCTGTCAGTGCAATATCCTGCACAGCAGAACGATATCGAAGTGTGGTTAGCTGTATCAGTACAACCGTAGGTAGGTAGGTATACAGTGAACCATTCTACGACTCATTGTTTGCTCATAGCCATAACACAATGCGCTGTAAATAATAAACTACATGTATAACTTAACGGGTTGCTTGCTTGGATATCGTGTGGGTTTGGAGGTTAACCTACCTCACAAACCCTGGTGTCAGAATTTTTAAATACCTAAGGAACCACCAGACATGGCTCATATCACTAGTATACATACTATATTTATTCTGTGCTCATATATGACGACTACATCCGCAGATAGTAGTCGGGACCAGAACAAATGTCTTTACGTCTTACGACGTGCTTTTCGAATCACGGATTCAGCCTGCAATGTCCTAACTTACCAAACTGGGGAGTCTCACAAAGTCTCATATTTTGACGAGCGCTCCACCGGGATTCGAATTGCGAACCTTCGTAATGTGGGTTAATGTAGGCTTATTTCTATACTAATATTATAAACTAGCGACCCGCCCCGGCTCCGCACGGGAAAATGGTTATTGTGGGTTATCCTTAAGTATATTATGCATGTATTATACATATAAACCTTCCTCTTGAAGCACTCTATCTATTAAAAAAAACCGCATCAAAATCCGTTGCGTAGTTTTAAAGATTCAAGCATACAAAGGGAGGGACATAGGGACAGAGAAAGCGACTTTATTTTATACTATGTAGTGATAGTGATAGGAAAGGTATGATTGTTTGTTTGTTTGCATCGAATAGGCTCCGACCGAAACAACTCAACCGATTTAAAAGATTCTTTCACTGATTTGAGAAGCTACATGATCCCTGTGTAACATGCTATGTTGTTTTCAGAAAAATTAGGGATCCTTATTATAAGTTCAATAATGTAACCCACCCAAGGTGTAAAAAAGAATTCCTTATGGGGCCTACAGGTGCTAAGTGGCGCCGCCACCCTTTAAAATATAACTCAAAAATAATCAAATTTTTAAAAAATTTCAATCATAACTACTAGCGAGATATAATAAATAAAGTTAATGGCTTCTATATAATCCTACAGAACACCGTCTCGTTCTTCGCCGTTTTAGATTTTTGAAATATTGATTATTTTTCGAGTTATTATTTTTTAAAGAGTGGGGGCGCCCATTAGCACCTGTAGGCCCCTTAACTTCCGTTAATTCCTTCCGCAATGAAACGCTTTATCGTTTAACGAAGCTAACTTTTTATATAGTAGCGGATTAACGATTAACGAAGTTAACTATTTGATGCCTGTTTATTATAGTCAGTCACCCTAACCCTTTCTTCACACGGTCCCATGACTGTTTCCAGAACTTGCCGTTCGACATCCACAACAAGAAGCGTCTAACCTTCACGCTGTTCTGGTATGGGTTCACTGGCTTCGGGGCGCCCTTCCTCATCGTCGACTGGCAACTCAGGAAGAAGTGAACCAGTAAGTCAAATAATCTTCTTCTATCTTCTATCTAGAATAGGCGGGCGACTCTTTCACGAAAGACGTTATAAACCGTTTTGCAGAAGATCCTCGAAAATTACTTTTAAAGTAGAAGCGATTTAAATGTAATAAAAATGTATGCATAGTCAAAAAAAGCAAGATCATTTGCGGCTGTTTGCCACCACACCACACTACTTACTATCTATACCTATGTTTCATATAGTGTGTTTGCGTATTAGTATGACAAAACAGCCGCGGACGATCCGACCTAAAAATAATGCTGTGTCTCGAAGGTAGACGTTCTACCAACTGGGCTACGGGGCCATCAAAAACAGTCTTATTATATTAGCGAGTTACAGTAGCTCTGTGGTCGAGTGGTAAAACGCTCGCCCGACGTTACGGAGGTTCCGGGTTCGAATCCCGGTGGGCGCTCGTCGAACAAATATCACTTTGTAAGACTTTCCCCCGTTTAACGAAAAGTAGAAAGACATTGCAGGCTGAATCACCTGATATCATTTATTTTTATTTTATTTTAATATCTTTGGGAAGCGGCAAAATCTACGACATCGTCCATGTTAGTCTGGACGATTCTCTCGATGGCAAGGCCATCTTCAATATTAAGACCGTCTGTGGTCTCTCCGGGCTCACTGTGGAGCCGCCGCATAAGACCGGCGTCCCTTCCCAGTGCCACCGCTGCCAATTCTTTGGCCCTAACAGCACTAAAGTTACACAAATAGACTACTTTATATATATAAAAACAGCTGAGGCTAATTAAGCTTCCGCATATACAAGGCAGAGTATTTAAGGCAAAGTGCGATGCGGGATGGGGGATGGGATGACGTTTCGGCGCGGGCAGAACGCGTGGCGAATGTGGCGATCGTAGATGACTTGTTTATTGTGTGGGTTTCGAGGTTAACCTACCTCACAAACCCTCGTGACTGCATGCTTACGGCATGGCTCCAATAACGACTACATCCGAAGATAGTAGCCGGGACCAACGGTTTTACGTGCCTTCTGAAGCTCGGAATATCTTTCTTTTTCGGACAATCAGGTGATTCAGCCTGCAATGTCCTAACTAAAATGAGGAAAGTCTCACAAAGTGATATTTGTTCTACGAGTACCGATTCGACAGAAACTGGGATTCGAACCCGGAACCTCCGTAACGTCAAACATCATTTTTATTGACATCTGTAATGTTGTAAAGTGACATGAATCTTTTTAATTACAGGTACAAGTGCCATCCTGATATTTCTTTTGTAGATAATTAAATTAATACCTATTATTTCTCAAATAAACCAAACCTTTATTGACTCTCTGGTTTAATTTCATTTTTAAAATCTTTTCAATTTATGAACGCTTCAATAAACATTTTAAATAAAACTACCACTGATTCAATATTTTTGAACGCAGTGGTAGTTCTTGTAAAGAAAAAAAAAGGGGTCCTTCTGTGAGTTTTCCACATTTTTCTGACGAGGAAAATCAACAATTAACAAAGATGAACGCTTTATTGGGCCGTGTCTGCAACAAGCTTGGAAGGAATGTGATGACCACTGCCGTGAGGAACAGCCACGGCCATGGTGGAATCCCTGGGGAGGTGAGTTCGATTTTCAAAGTCCTACTGTGACATTACATAATCGTCAAAATTTTGTTTATTTTTGATGAAAAACAAAAGAAACTAACACTTTTTCCAATTACATTTTCTTTAGCTATGACCACGGAGTGGTTATATGCTCAGTGGTTATGACCTTGAAGCTTTGAAAGATGTAATAGAAAGAGTACATCAACCTTGAAGTTAAATCATTATAAAATATAGGTTATCATGAGAAAAACATCTCTCTCACAAAAATGTAGATGACAAGTAGCGCATAACTAATAAAATTAATCATTATGTGCAATAACAAGCTTTAAACAGACCTCAAAAAAAAATGGTAGATAGATAGAGTCATCTTCAGTTAATAGTAAGAGATAAAAAGACATAAATAGGTAGGTACTTTATCTTGAAAGATTTCATATTTTATATGCAATGATTCCAGAACCTGCCCTTTGACATTTCCAACCGCTATAAGCTGACTCTGTGGTTCATCCTGTATGCTGGCTCCGGTCTGTCGGCTCCGTACCTCATCACGCGCCATCAGCTCCTCAAGAAGTAAATGGTAAGCCTGGCCTATGTTTTTTATTTATAATTTAAATAGCAGTTTCATTATCCAAATAGGCAGGCTGAACAATTTTGTGTATTGATAAAATTATCTAATGAATTCTAATTTTAAAATCGTAATAATTTAAAATTATGCTATCTTAGCCTTACTTGACAGTTGTCACTGGCACAAAGTAGTTATAACTAGTGCCATGTAAAAAATAATTATTCATTAATTAACATTATTATCTGTATTATGATGCATTCAGTTTCTTTACCTTGAAAATAAAACTTGACACTTGCACAAAATTACAATGGCACCAAAACCAGAAAAAAAGTTTTTTTAAAATAATTGACTAGTTTAGGGGCCGTCCATTAATCACGTGAGGCTTGAAAGGGGGGGGAGGGGTTTGACAAAAATCACGAAATATCACAAGGGGGGAGGGGGGGGTTTGGTAAGATATCACGTGTATTTATTTTTTCCAATCAAAAACAACCTGCAACCTTTCTGTCTAGGCATTTTTATCACAGTCCTTAATTTTAGGATAAAATGAGGTTATACTTTATAGTGCTACTACCTGTATTTAAAGATAATCTTCTAAAAATTTAAAGATTCTTTGCAGGTACTAAAAATACACGTGATGTTGAGTGGGGGGGTGGGGGGTAGGCTTAAACCTCACCACGTATCACCAAGGGGGAGGGGGGTTAAAAAATGCTAAAAAAAAAGATCACGTGATTAATGGACGGCCCCTTATCTAATCCAGATTTGCATAATATAGCCATAGATTTAGTAGGTAATGCCTAAAGCACTTTATGTATTTCAATTTGTGTGAAATGACCAGCAAAAAAATCTTGCTCTATGGGATATCAATTAATCAATAAGCCCTTTGCCTTGAGCTCCATTATTTTGGTAACTTTTTGGTAACTTGGTTCATAAGATGTTGGGCATAGTCCTCCAAAGATTTCCTTTGCTCTCCCATAGAGTTTTTTGGAGAATATCTTGTGTCTTCTCTTCTCGTGAGCCCTTTACCCTTAATTATTCTCTGCAATAACTGATGTTTAATTCTTTGGTTGCAGGTCATTGGTGTAGCAGCTAAATTATTCCGAACAGCAGATCCTAGGTTAAGCTAGCAAATGTACAATTAATCATAATAAACTTTATGTTCTAAAACATGGATACCTTTATCATTTTAATAATTAAAAGTAATCCAACGCAGTACATACATGCAATTGAAGTAAAAGATCCCACGCCCCTACTACACTATGTATACCCTGAAGCTAGCATGAAGTATAGTACCTATTATGACAAGTTTTTCTCACGTCACTGTCAAAAAGCTGCGAGAAACCCGCCGCCATATTGAAATATCCTCCAATAGGATAAGTAAAGCAGCAAGCAAGGATGTTAAAAACGTAGTAAAGCCAGACCAACAATCCTCGCCATATTGCGGAATTTCAATGGAACTAATTTTATAAGGGAAATTGTTTCCGTAGCCGTAAAAATATACACGTGGCGCCCCCAGAGCAGGTTTTTTATTTCTTTGGTCAGGCTTTACTTGTAACATCATTAAGGATAAGAGAATAAAGCACGACACAATTATGTTTGTCATTACGGTCCAAAACGAAATCTCATTCACAGAATCCTCATTCACAGAATCCTCATTCACAGAATCAATATATTTTTGAGGCCAGAAAAATGAAAGCTTTGCTCATATTTTTTCAGGCTACAATTTCCATTTCTAAAATTAGTTCCACTGAAATTTCGCATTATAGCGGGGGTTTATAACTTTTTACTTTTCTGGTTACACCCGCCATTTTGAATAACGACTGCACACGGTTTTAATTCAATAAAGACCAATATTATAAAGAGGAAATCCTCTGACCAGGAAAATAAAAAAGGCTTGCTCTGTGGGCGCCAGCCACGTGTATATTTTTACGACTGACAACAAATAAAATTAGTACAGTGAGCCAACGAATTAGGTGACCCCCCCGAGGCGCCGTTAAGCGCCATCTACCGCTCCAAGGGGGCAGAAAATAACGAATTAATGGCTAATAATACTTTATCAGTGTAATTAAGAACGTGTTGCCTAATTTCAACGGTCTCTCTAAGTTACAGCGTGGCGAAAGTAGCTTGGCGTGTCGGGGGGGGAGGGGGGGGTCACCTTATTCGTTGGCTCACTGTACCATGATTAGTACTTCGCTAAATTGGCTAAATTTTGTAATTTTCTGATCGGGTTTAACATATAAAAATAAAAGAAGACATTCTTTAAATACATAATTTATTCCTATGGTACAACGTGTTTTGAATGATTTGATACCAAATTATTTAATACCGTAATTACAAGGAAATGTACAATAAGGTTGGCCACACGCTTTTCTCGTAACCTTCCGAAATTTACACTTTTTATATGAATTTTCGATGTTATATTTAAAAAAATAAAACAAACGCATAAAAATGCGACCCACGCTTCCCCAGTTCAAAATTACGGCTTAGTTTAAACTTTTTAACATATTTTATATCACCAATTGTTTATAGTCCATTTACACTCGACATCCAGCTAATATTTAATATTTTTCAATATAAACATAAAAAATAACAAATGTAGATCAGTTACACACTTCTCTTACGCTGGTTTTTCATTTTTTTTATGACAGTTGCGCTGTGTTTGCTGTTCTTGGTAAAACTATGCTAGGAAGCTTAAGAATTTTCAATCTATAGTTATAGACTAATTTATTAAAGAGACTAAAATAAAAAAGAAAAGGCAGTAATTAAAATTACAACATTACAACTCTTTTTTTCGAAAAGAAAAAATGAGTAAAGTATATAAAACATAAACAGGAAGGTATAAATGCAGACTTGCATGAAAATAAACTAATGCACTTAGTAAAGATAATAATATTCAAAAGTAACTCACTCGTAAGATTTAAGACATAATCTCAACCTTATTCGTGTAACTTTAATATTCCAAGCGCATTTCTTTTTACTATAAATAATAAAAAAAACGCGATGTTATAAAGCCACTTATATTAATAATATTATCCTATGGCGCGAAAGGGACCTTTGTTTTTTCTTATAGGAAACGTAAGGATGTTTTCACACTGGCAACTGTCGTGATAAAGTTATTATTTAGCAAGTATATTGAGTGACGCACTGCTTGTTCTGTGGTTTGACTGTGTGTATAGCTATGCCCCCGGCTTTGCTTATAAGTCCATATAGACACTTCACTGCTTCGCTTCCCGGCACGCCTTGTTACCTGCAATTTAAAAGTAATAGTTTAGATGAAAGAGTAAGTAAATTTACCTACATTTAATAAATTTATTAAAACGGAGAGCGTCGTCGTTGTTTACGTTTTTGCTCCCACTTCAATTAATTTACCTCTCTCTGACCACCACAATTCACCAGTCTTGCCCCACTTCTCCTGTTTGCCCCCACCTGCCTATGTTCCCACTTCACTTGTCTCTGCCCCCACTTCACTAGTTTGCCCCCACCTGCCTGTGCCCCCAATTCCCCCATCTCTGCTCCCGTTTCTGCACCTACTTCACTTCACCATCCTTCCCCTCACCTAGCTAGCTGTCGCCCTGCAGTGAGGTGAATCGGTTCCAGAGAGCTTGCGTTTGCCTGTGCCCCCACTTCATTAGTCTACGCCCCCTCCTCACCTGGCTAGCTGTCGTCCTGCAGCGAGGTGAACCGGTTCCCGAGCGCGAGCGTCTGCCTGCCCCCCTGAGGCTGGCTGGGGCGCTGCCCCCACCTGCCTGTTCCCCACTTCACCAGTATCTGCCCCCACCTGCCCGTTCCTCCACTTCACCGGTGTACGCCCCCTCCTCACCTGGCTAGCTGTCGTCCTGCAGCGAGGTGAACCGGTTCCCGAGCGCGAGCGTCTGCCTGCCCCCCTGAGGCTGGCTGGGGCGCTGCCCCCACCTGCCTGTTCCCCACTTCACCAGTATCTGCCCCCACCTGCCCGTTCCTCCACTTCACCGGTGTACGCCCCCTCCTCACCTGGCTAGCTGTCGTCCTGCAGCGAGGTGAACCGGTTCCCGAGCGCGAGCGTCTGCCTGCCCCCCTGAGGCTGGCTGGGGCGCTGCCCCCACCTGCCTGTTCCCCACTTCACCAGTATCTGCCCCCACCTGCCCGTTCCTCCACTTCACCGGTGTACGCCCCCTCCTCACCTGGCTAGCTGTCGTCCTGCAGCGAGGTGAACCGGTTCCCGAGCGCGAGCGTCTGCCTGCCCCCCTGAGGCTGGCTGGGGCGCTGCCCCCACCTGCCTGTTCCCCACTTCACCAGTATCTGCCCCCACCTGCCCGTTCCTCCACTTCACCGGTGTACGCCCCCTCCTCACCTGGCTAGCTGTCGTCCTGCAGCGAGGTGAACCGGTTCCCGAGCGCGAGCGTCTGCCTGCCCCCCTGAGGCTGGCTGGGGCGCTGCCCCCACCTGCCTGTTCCCCACTTCACCAGTATCTGCCCCCACCTGCCCGTTCCTCCACTTCACCGGTGTACGCCCCCTCCTCACCTGGCTAGCTGTCGTCCTGCAGCGAGGTGAACCGGTTCCCGAGCGCGAGCGTCTGCCTGCCCCCCTGAGGCTGGCTGGGGCGCTGCCCCCACCTGCCTGTTCCCCACTTCACCAGTATCTGCCCCCACCTGCCCGTTCCTCCACTTCACCGGTGTACGCCCCCTCCTCACCTGGCTAGCTGTCGTCCTGCAGCGAGGTGAACCGGTTCCCGAGCGCGAGCGTCTGCCTGCCCCCCTGAGGCTGGCTGGGGCGCTGCCCCCCCCCGCCCGCGGTGCTCCACCCGCCCCCGCCCCGCTTGGCCGCCGCGCCCAGCTGCGGGAAGTAGTCGTCGTTGTGGATGTCTGGCGCGTGTTTCTGGAATCAGGAAACAAATGTGGAGACATTAGGCGCGAAATACACAGACTGAAACGACGTGATTCGGATGATTCGTTATCCCTTCAAATCTTGTTGGCTCAAAATGTATGAAAGATATGCCTCGTAAATTACACACTGTTTGTACGGGCTAATCTCCGAAACTGTTGGACCGATTAGAATGAAATGTTGCATGGTGGTGCCTGATATCCCCGGTCAACATCTTAGATAGTTTTTACCGCGGGAAAATATCTCATTCCTAAAGTCAAAAAACAACGCGGGCGTAGCCGCGGGCGGACAGCTAGTTCTACAATAAGGGGAAACATATTTCTTTGCACTGAATAGACACCGAAACTACTGAACCGATATTATATTGACTAATCTTGATATAAAGATAGAATAGTCATAAGGGTGTAACATAGGTTACTTTTTGCCGCGAGAAAAATTCTCATTTTAACATTCCCACGGAAAGAACTGCTAACGTGGGCGGAGCTCAGGGGCGAAAAACTTGTAAACGTTTAACCCCTCCCATGCATATAATAATCCGCTTCCGTCTTTTGTTTCACTCGCCTTGCTGCCTATAATTGTATGCGCGACGCACGACGACGACGCTCGAAGACGCTAGCTAGCTTTATGCCCACCCGAAGGAAAAAAGTAAAACTGCCTAGGCCTACTGTTAGGCCTTTCACATTTTATACTTGTAACTTTATAGATAATACCTGTAACTATATAGATTCTGTCCCATCATAGTAGGTACTTAGTTGTGTTATTTGTCATGGAGTGTATTCAAAGTTATTTATAGTCTAGCGTGTAACGTGCACTACTCAGGTGCTGGGTGAAAATCAGCGTCGTGAATATTCGACCTGGAGTACTCACGACAAATGCTGAGTCCACGTATGTTTGCCTGTATTTTATTCCAGTTTATGTTTCAAGTGTTGCAATGTGTGGCAAATAAATATTTTTCTTTCTTCTAAATTATCAACGAAAACAGTAAAATAGTTGTTAGTACTGTAAGACCGACGCGGTCAACTTTATAAATTAAAGACATGTAATTTAAACTTAATATATTTCACACAAAAACGACTGCACTACACCATTTAAAAACCGATTTACTTTATAATTCCCTGAGGAACAAATTCTGGAGCGTTTTATAACAGCTCCAGGGAATAATCGCGTTACAACTGACTCAAACTATTAACTCAAACTATTAAAAACAATCTACTCGAAAATGATTTAAATTTCGAACAAACATGCGGCCTGTACCAAAAGTAAAAGAGACGGCATAACCGATGCCACAGTACTCACAGCCTGGTTGCGTCGCACGGGCTCCGGCTGGCGCACGCGCGAGGGCGGCACGTAGGGCTTCGGCGCGGCCGGCGCCTTCTCCTCCACCGGCGCGGGCGGGGGCGCAGCCACCGGCTCCTCCACCTGCTGCTGCAAACACCATACCAGGCCTCCGTCACTCCATGTACTTGCGCGCTATAACTACCTACCGCCCGGCCGAGCGGTCTCGGGCCGACCCAGGACCAATTCCCCATTGTCTAAACGTGTGACGTAGAGTGGCGCAATACAAGAGAGAGAGAGATGCAGCAACTACTTCTGCACGCCTAGCGCCGTACGATCTGAATCGCACTTTATTATAACGGAGCTAGGGTTGCAATTTATATGAATTATGTCGCCTAGTGCAGCTTCTGTAGGGACTACTATTTGGTATTCTGTGACAATACCAACATGTAGCAACCAGAAAAACCTCAACAAGTTCCATAACATTAAATTAAAAATTTAAAAAACCCCCGCCATGGACCGTTACTACATCCTTTCAACAACTAGAAAAGAGCTGATAATCTTCAAATGACTGAAGATATTTTCTTGGATCATAGCTAAGAACACTCGATTGTGACACCTTGCGAACAAAAAAAAAACTAGATCAAAATCGGTGCACCCGTTTAGGAGCTACGATGCCACAGACAGATAGACAGACACACACTTCAAACTTATAACACCCCTCTTTTTCGTCGGGGGCTAATAAAACAAGTAGGTACTTTCAAGACAGTCTTTATACAACCATCAAATCATTATTTCCGACAACCGAACGCGTACAGCTGGACAAAAATGCTTCTACATCGTGTTAACTAAATTCATAACGCAACACCTCTCGAGTGATATCAGCTTATGAAACTGAACAACTTTTGTTCTGCAAGTTTTCTGAAATCGCAATTATTATTATTTTCTTCAATAAAAAAGGAATGTAATAATTTGTACGCCATTAAGCAGATCAAAGTGTATTAAACGTATAAATCTTAATTATCACCTTAAATAACCTGTGGATTATAAATAAATATTTCGATTTGATTCAAATTGATCAGCTGGCCAAGTCAATTTGTATGAAAAGTAAAAAAAATGCGATTTCAGAAAACTTTCAGAACAAAAGATGTTCAGTTTCATGCGTTGAGTTATTACCCGAGAGGTTTTGCGTTACGTTCAACTTGCGCAACAACATTATTATAGGCAGCCACACACCAAAAGGTGTCGCAGACGCATTGCGTTGCGTCTGCGTGCGACACGATCTGTAATCTATTAACCTGGAACACGAAGTTCACACTGAAAGTGTCGCAGACGCAACGCAGCACGACTGCGTCACAAATTACGTATAGCGGCGGCGGCGGCGCGCCGAGACTGCGTGCATCAGACGCACGGCACACTGCGAAACACAAAATGAAATGGCGCGCGCGGCAGCGGAACGGCTACGTCGCACGCACGAAGGTGGACGTAAGTATACGTTGTATTTCGAAAGTTGTATTACACGGAATTTCCTATTGACACTCTCACCGCGCTGTTGCATGCGTTTGCGTGCGTCTGCGTGCGACACTGTGTAAACGGCCTTCTGTTGCGTCGTGCTGCAGACGGCTTGTGGGTCGATTCGGCCGCTGAGTTACGGACGCGTCGGCCGAATCGCCACGTTGATTATTTTTAGCATTTTTGACGGGTGATTCGGCCGCCGCGTCCGAAACTTTTGTGTGGCAGCCGAGCTGTTAATAGCGATGATTGTTGTGTATAATGTTGTCTCACCCCAGTCTTGTTCCAAGGCCCTTTAACTTTCCCCCCCTCAGGCCCGGTGGTCTCCTCCCCCGCGGAGTCCCTCCCCGACTCGGCGGCTCCGTTGCCGCCCTGCAGCACTTGGATCTTCAGACCGGTGTAGTCTTTCACCGGTTCCTCATACTCCTTCCATTCTTCTTCCTCCTGCAAAAGACAGAATGTTAAAACAGCCCCTCTAACGTGCGCGGTCCACGCGTGGACATCAATTTGTCGTGCGTATTCTCTTATCCTATTGGAGGATATTTCAATATGGTGGGTTTTTTGACAGTTAAATGTGCGACAAACTTTTGTCATAGCACTGCATGTTACGGGGGCTAAACTTTACGACCGCATGGCCCAGCTGGGGTCGGAAAACTGCGGCAATTTGGATGTGTAGCTGCGTGCGCTTAATTAGTTCCATACACAAATATTGTTTATGAGTTTTTTTTTCAAAATGCAAGTGCTATTTACTGTCGAAAAAAATTGTGCCTCTTTAAAAACTGATATTTTGTAAATTGTAATTTTTGGCTCTTTCGACTCAAAAGGTTGCCGACCCCTGGCCTAGTTGGTAGTACGCCTGCCTTCAAACCTTTCTATAATAATTACCCCTCAGGTAACAATGCCCGTACCCGCCGGCGGGGTCGCGGCCAGTATCAAAACAGTAATTAGGGACAGAGCCCTAGGCCAGAGCTTAGGCGACTTTTCCTTCACGATGTTTTTTTTCGTAACAAAGAGCTAATATTTACCTTTAATATATAAAAGAATCTACTGTAAAATTTGTTTATCTATTATGTGGCATGCGACGTTGTTGCCTCGGCGCAGAAGCGTAGCGTGCTTTGGCGGGGCCCAGCATAAAAATTTGTTTGAGGGCCCTTACCATAGGAAGGGTAAAGATTTCTCACAAAAGAAAAAAAAAAGGATACAATAAGAAAATATTTATTCATCATAGTTATCTACGAGTATCTTATTTTTATTTTTGTCATTTGTGAAATAAAAGAAAAATTGGGAAGTTTTTATAAATTTTTGCTTACGCACGTTAATTATAATTAATTGATACGGCAGATACGGCGGTAGCTACGCCCCTGCCGCGGCGTAATAAAGCTTTAAACAGCATGATTATCTTCAGACTGCACTCAGATTCTACATCCTACAGGGTGTATAAAGGCCTTTAATACATTAAATTGTCCTGTTATTAACATTGGTTGAATGAATCTACAAGGTGTCAGAAGTAAGATTTTTAAGTCTTCATTTTGAAGTAATTAATTACGGTAAACACGCGTCATCAACTTAAGTTGTGGATATTACAGCTGAAATGGATATATTTACGGTTGCTTTTATAATAAAGCTTTTACATAGCAATATTATTAACAAATAAGTAAATGACATAAGTAATCACACTTCAGATATTTATAATACTAACCACAACTATTTACATAGTGATAAGAAATAATAGTGAAGGATTCTAAACACATTATGTATGTTCAAAAATGATACAATTAGGTAGTTAATTATAATGACAGTTGTCATTAGGAATTGAAACAAAGAGAAGTTATTGGTAACAATTCCAGTAAATCTTTTGTTTATTGTTACTATGCGCTAATAATATGTACAGTAGGCAGCACATGTGGCTGGACTTGTTGACCTTAAGAGCTGCCCGTATTCTGTAAAAATAGGCTTGAATTTCGTAGTGCGAATGTCCAACTGCATATGCTGGTTTCTGTACTTTAATGTATATTTATTACTTTTAGTTATCATATGATGTACAAATGATGAGTTAGTTGAATGACAAATGAGGAGGTTGTAGAGATGGTAGGAGAAAAAAAAAAGAAATTAGTTTGTTAATGACCATGGCAAATAGAAGAGGAAATATGTTGGGACACCTGGTACGGCATGACAACTTTTTGATGCAATAATGGAGGGAAAGATAGAAGGCAGGAGAGGATATGGAAGACTAAGGCATACATTTTTAAACCAAGTGAAGAAAGAAGTTGAGCTCCTGTTGTACCAGAAAGTAAAGAAGCTGATTACTCCACGGACAAGAGCCTTGCTTTTACATTTCGAATGAATTGTGGTAAACAATGACAATACTGGTGCATTCCACAGAGTATTGGGTATATGACACCATGCTGCAGGGATAATTGACCTTGTAATGTTAGTTACTGCTGCTACTGAAAGGGTCCGTTGTCTAAGCAGCAGATTATTAAAAAATCTATTGAGACAAACCATAACCTCGAACAATATTATTCAAGTTCTACATACAAAAGGAAGTGTCATATTCTATTATGTTTCATATTGCTATACCTAACAGGGCCATAATGTATGTATCTTATAGCAACTGCTATAGCATTGTGGAATGCATTCACTACACCACACAAATATTATAAACGAAGTTTGTGAGTGTGTATGTTTGTTTACTTCTTCACGTCTAAATGGCTGGAGTGTTTTTAATTAAACCATTATCTATTAAATGCTGATTTAGGAATTAATAATAAATAGCAGTTTTTTGTACTCTAAATACTACTACTATGGCTATGGATTAAAATTACAAAACCACTACCCTTACATTTCATTGTTATATACAGACAATAAACAAGTTTACTGGCAAGAGCCATGTCATATTGTCTTTTAGTCATCTAACCTTATGATCCCACTCTTCCACATAAACAATTACTGCGTCCGTTAGCTAAGCGCCTGATTATGCTGCGACGCCCTAAATTGTTAATTACTGATACAGTGACGTTGTCCAGATTCTTAGTCATTGTCGATTTAGCAAATATCTGGAACTGGTCGACGATTTGACAGCCCGCAAAGAGCAAGCCACCCGCGGTTTTATTATGTTTCAACGGTAACTTACCCCGCCGCGGCCGCCTTCCTCGCCCTCTGTTGCCGGCCGCTCCTTCTTAGGCCTCGAATCTGGCTTCTGTTTGCTATCTTCCAATTTTTTAGCTAACTCATCAGCCGTAGCGAACTTCTTGACCGACTTCGACTTTTTGCGATCTTTCTTTGCGAAGAAATCGTCCAAATCAGCCATAATTAATTTTGACAGTAAACTTGTTGTTTTAACAGGGGTAAATGTGGTTATTACAGCAATATTGGAACAAAAGAAATGGGGGAAATTACTTGATCCCCCGAAAAAGATTTTTGTGGCAAGCGTGGCCGACTGTTTCTTTTTTTTAAATGGCAGATTTGCGATGTTGTCATTTCAGTAAGATCAAAAGCTACTATTATTTTTTAACACGCCTTTTTTTTCATAATAGCAACACTATGCAGCAACCTCTTCGAAAAACCTTTGAAAAATTTTCATATAAAAAAACTATTTGTTGTTATATTGTATAACATTTCATTAGTCTATACTCTTTTATTACTTTTTATTACTTACTTTATGTATGATTATGAAAATAATATTATTGAGTGTAATGTTA